>CABHPQ010162322.1:0-22430 GCA_902168405.1 Peromyscus aztecus
GCAGGTCCGTGTGGAATTAAGACTCTTCCTATCTCATAAACCCCAGGTGATGCCAGTGTTGGTTACTATCTTGCAAGCATAAAGGAGTGCCAGGCCCTTCCTCAGAGGCCACCTTCAACTCCAGAGGAGCTGTCAGTGGATGCCTTAGTGTATAGTCCCCTGGCTCCAGCTGTCCTTGAAGCACTATGCTCGCGCAATGAGAGTGAGTTGAGCCAAAAGGCCCACAGAGGCCATCTCCAGCTCCCGTGGGTACCTGAACGCCATGTTCTGGTTGGATCTCTCATATGTCAATAAGCCCATGCGGTTCAGTTCAATAAAACAAGGCTTTGCTGGGAAGCCATCCATTTCTCATCCTCTGCAAACTCACTCAGCTGCCAGTGAGCTAGCTGCTCAGCTTCCTATCTCACTAACAAAGCATGGAGACAATTAACTGCTAGATAGCAAAGGCACATTTTGGTGCACGGTTTCAGAGGCTCCAGCCTGTGTTGGACTCCATGGCTTTGGAGCCTGTGGTGAGGCAGCATACTGTGACAGAAGTGACAGAGCAGGGCTTGCCTCACACTGGGAAGCAAAAACAAGAGGAAGAAGAGGCCAGCGTCCGACCGTCTTCTTCATGGGAAAACCTCCAGTGATTCAATGACTTCTCACTAGAAGGTTCTACCATCTCCCAATTGTGCCACATCAAAGACCAAGACTTAAATGCACGTGCCTTTGAGGGATATTTAAGATTTAAACTACGTTATCTATCCATCCTAGCAAACAACCTAAAACAACTGTCCCTCAAGTCCCTACAAGGTTGTGTGACCTTCAGGCTCTGATGCCTATTATAACCAGAAACTTCTCTCTTAGCCCTTCATTTGAACTTTCTCGAGTGGAGAACTCAATGAATACAACTGTTTCTCTTCTCCTCTGGGGCTAAAAAACTCTCACAATCAAACAGGGAGATTTAATTATATGGCCATTCTGGCACCCCCCCCCCATGTGTCCTATAGCATTAGGATGCTTTGGAACCCCAGAGTTTAAAAGTACACCTGTGCTTTTGGAATTGGGAATAATATATGTACAAAATGGCAGCATTTGGGACCACTCACTCCAAATGGCACAAAAGCACATAGAAGAAAATGGAGGTTTTTCATATTTCACTGGCTCGATGATCCCATTCCCCAGCAGTGAGCATCCTAGCAGGAGTGTGAGGAGAACACATCTTCAGCAAGGCTCCGTGGGCGTCTGACTGAGAGACTGAAGAGCTGTCTCCCTCGTTGCCTCCGTGGTGGCTTCTTGGAACCGGCACTCAATTCCAACCCGGTTACCATTTTGCTCTGAGTTCTGAAGTCCTCAAAGGAAAGGACCCTCCAGAGGTCTCACACTCTTCTGTGCGTGTGCACGTGTGTGCAGGATATGTGCACATACATGTAGAGGCCAGAGGATAGCCACAGATGTCATTCCTCGGGCGCCATCCACCTTTATGTTGAGACAGGTTCTCTCATTGGACTAGAACTTGCTAATAGGGTAGGCCGGATGCTCAGCGAACCCTGGTGACCCACCTCTCTTTGCTTCTTTGGCTATGCAATTGTAAGAATGCACCATCACTCAGTTTTTGTTACATGGGTTCTGGGCATCAAACAGGATCTCCTGAGCTATCTTCACCTGCTGAGCTGTCTTCCTGGCCCTTGCTCTTTTTCCCCACCTTCTTTCTCTTGGTGAGCACATGTAACTCAGCAGTCTGCATACAGAAGACAGCCTTCACCAGAAGCCGGTCGTATTGATATTCTGACCTCAGACTTCCAGCTTCTGTTCCGTGAAAAACACATTTCTGGTGTTTATCAGCCTTCCCGTGTAAGGGGTTTATTATAGCATCTGAATGGACTCAAATAGTGGGATGCTTCCAATACCTTTTTCAATCCTCCACTGGCCCTGTCCCACCTGGACTGACCTGAGATGCAGGAGCTCAGGCCTGCAGCAATCCCTACCATTTTCTATGTAAAGGGAATGCTTCCATTAAATGACCTCTGTCTTTCCTAGTCTGGCAGGCATGGACTAGCCTGGGAGCACACTGGCCTGCCTGTGGAGGGAGCCAAGCCCACCAGGGTCTGCTTTGCACAGACTGACTTAGCATTTAAACAGGCACAACCCACAGCTGAGATCTGCCTTGGCCAGACACCGTGGTGTGGGCATCAGTTTACAGTGGGGAACAGTTCACAGCCGGCTCACAAAATGAGTGCGACAGGGACCAGACGGAGGTGTGCTGTGGCTCTGGCCTGCCTCTTGGTGACAAAGGCCTTCAGGCTCTGACTTTTGTTTCCTTTTCTAGTCACAGCTAGCAGTGCATGGGAGACCTGGAGCACTGGTTCCGAGTCCCATATCTGTGCACCGTTGCCTGAGGACAAGTCCCCCGAGGCCACAGATCTGGATCTCAATTTGCCTGTCTGGGACACAGAGGAAGGAAACTGATTACACACTTTCTGCTTCTGGCCCGAGTGTGTTCTCATTCTATGCAAAGAAGGAGGAGACAAGATCAGAAGCCTCCTTCTAGGGCTCTGCTCCTTCAGGTTCTGGTCTGAGAGCGATACCCAATACCAGGTGGTCTCTGCCACCACCTCCTTAGGTATCAAAGCCAGGCCTGTGTGGCAGGTCACACAACTGGCCTTGTGTTCTGCACTTGAGGGCTCTTGAGTTTCTGCTCCCCAGAAAGATCAGTTTCTTGCCAATGTCATCACTTTTAGCCAGCAGAGACCTATCAGCAGCTCCATCAAGTTCTGCCCCCTCCTTCCCCCGCTCCCGGGCCAGCCTCAACTTTAAGTCTGAGCCCTGGGAACACTGGAGAAACTTAATTCTCGAACACCTTAATTCAAAGAGCCACTGTTCTGCAAAAGCAATGCTGGACCCTGTATTTCAACAGCTTTCAGGTGGGTTTCCCACCCAGACATCGATAGGACGCTGAATGTGTTGAACTGGCTTCAACCACAGCTCAATTTCAAAGAGTTGGCTGTGGGCTCAGTGGGCCCTCCTCCTTCCACCAGAGGCTCCATTCCTCTCCTGAGAGCCCAGGTCTGTCTCAGTTACTGGGAAGGTTGTCTCTGCCTGTGGGTTTCACCCTCGCCTCCCCTCCCAATGATGAGCTACTTCTTGTGGCAGGACACCCACCACTTAAGGGAAACAGTCTCAGTTCTGGGAATGTCTTGCTTCGTCCTCCCAGTTCCTGCCAGGGTTGATACAGAGGGGCTCGGGCACTTCCACAAGAACAGTGTAAACAGGAAGCCTTACACGACCTTCTCGTGCCCCGTGCCACATCAGACAGGTCATTCGTCCCTAGTGGAGCTCAGATCTTCCCTGAGCAAAGCAGAGCAGGTCTGGAATGAACGTCCTCTGGAGAAAGCACCTTACCACACAGCCCAGGAGCCCATTCCACAAGCAGGGCCGGGGACGTTTACTGCTTCCCTTCCTTGCCACTGAGAAATTAGCAGGCACAGATTGTCAAAAACCAGCCGGGTCTTTGTAATTACAAATGTGCACACATCCCACCGAGCATCATTTTCAAAAGGCATATTAAGCAGCAGAGACCACAGGGGGGACCCGTGTAAACAGGCTTCCTCAGATCCTGGCAGAAAAAGCTTGGAGAACGCAGTTGTCCCCAGGAGTTGTTGGCTGTTCCCTCTCTTCCACCCCCGCCTGCCTCCCTCCCTGCCCGGCAACTGAGTGTTTAATGCCTGGGAACAGGGTTGCAGATCCCAGCAAGGGAGCATGGTGAAGAGGCTGCTTTGGGGTCCACACTACAACTGCCTTCAGGATCCCATTGTTTTCAGGTTTGCTGCTTTCCTGAATCTCATCCTATCCCCCCTCTGACAGCCCTGGGCCCCCATGTTCTCTGGTGTTATCCTTGCAGCAGTTCTTACAGAGTGTTGCCTCTGCTCAGCTCCAAGGGCGCTGCAGTTCCATGAGAGACAGGTGTGTGTGAGAGCCACACTTGAGCCTGAGGTTTGTGCTGGGATTTGAGGTCACATGTTTAAAGTCCTTGCTAGTCCCCACCATTCCCCATCCTGTCTGGTATACCGTCAAGACCCTGATGTAGTGAGTAGCAAAGAACATGAGCCGAGAGTCCTGTGCTGGACATCTCTGGTTATCACTCTTGGTTACAGTGACTAGATCATTGTGTATGTCAGCAAGAATGGCAGGACACTGAACTCGGCGTTCTTCTCCCTGAGAAGTGGGAGGGGGTGTCTTTGCTCCTTCTAATGGCGACCTCCCACATAGGCGGCTTGATGAGCCACCTTCCCAAACACAAGTGAAGGAGCTCAGTGGAAGTGGGGGGAGGGGGTTGCTGCCTAGAATATCCAGGAAGCCACCAGTATTCCAGGTACGGCGCCACCGCCTTCGCTGCTGTGGGAGCAAGAGGAGAAGATAATTCAAATCTGGAGTGTTTAATGAAAGGTTTCCTAGCTGACGGACGGGAGTGTGAAGATTAATTCTGAAGCAGGAATAGATGTTATTTAGGAAAGGAAGGGCATTCAAGGCAGAGACGAGGTGAAAGACAGCATCGATCATTTCACTGGCGGTGAATGCTTGAATCTGGCGGCAGTACAGAATGAAAGAGCTGGGGGAGGCAGACCAGGAGAGGTGGGGCAGACAGACCAGATCACCAAGCTTGTGAGCCAGGCGGTCTCAATTTGACCCTGAAACAGGAAGGATTAAGCAGAGAGTTATTGTTGTTTGTGCACATACCTATGCACATGTGGGCGGGCAGGCAAGTGCTGTGGCGTCTGTGTGGATGTGGCAAGACACCTTTTGAGAGTAAGTTCTCTCCTACTGTGGGTTCTGGGGACAAAACACAGGTCATCAGGCTTGTGTAACAAGTTCTTTCACACACTAGGTCATCTCACTTGCCCATAAGAGTTTTAAACAGTACGGCCAGAGACGGGCCCTAGGAAGATCGCTCTGTGGACAGGTGGAAGGTGCTAGTTCCTGTACAGGCTCTAGGAATCAACTTTGGTGCTGGACACAGATAGAGTCCCTCTAATGAAGTTCTCATTGCAAACTCCTCACCCACTTGGGGCACAGTGGGCCCCAAACCAAATGCAGCTATTTTGTAGGCATGTGGGTGTTGCTCAGGAGAGGGTGGTCCTGTCTTTCCAGAAAACTACAGTAATAAAGTACCACCTGGAGACATCTGGGCCCAGCAGCTCTTTGGATTTCTGTCTAGTGATAAAATCCCCAACAGGGGTGGTGGTGGTGGTGGTGGTGGTGGTGGCGGCGGCGGCTAGAGAGACAGCTTAGTAGCTAAGAGCACTGGCTGCTCTTCCAGAGGATCTGGGTTCAATTCCTAGCACCAACATGATAACCATCAGTAATAACTCCAGTTCCAGAAGATCTGATGCCCTCTTCTGGCCTTCATAGGTACTTCACCCACATGGTGCTCATTCATACATGCAGGCAAAACACACATACGCATTAACATAAAAATAAAAACATTTTAATTGCTTTAAATCCCCAAGAAGGGAGACGAAGGCTTTCAGAAAAATCTGCCCAGGTCCACTGGGATTCCAGGGGACCAGAAAGTCCTTACTCAGAAGGGCAGTAAGTAGGGTCTCGGTGACCGTGTCAGAGGTGACAGAGGAGGTGTCTCATAAGACTTGTTCCTCCTCTTGCTGCAACTTGGAGGAGAGTGCACACATGGGAGATGGAGAGTGATGTAAGTGGAGAGGTGACACCAGGGTGACGCCTAAGCAAGGACCCAAGACCCCTAAGGCAGCTGGTTTCTGGATGGGATAGTGTGGGCCTGTGTTCATAGATCTGGCTGGCGGGGCAGTTTTCTTTGTATCACCATGGCCACACTCTGGCGTTCTGTTACATGGTGTTATAGCAGCTGCGACATTCCTGGGCCATGGCAGTCTTTCAGCCCTGGGCTCATCCAAAGAATCACCTTTGTACAGCAGTCTGTCACTGACTGGAAGGTGGCTGTGTCCTATGGGATGCTGAGTGTGTGTGGGGAAGGTATGTGGCCTCTAATTTTGACCTTGGGCTCCCGATTCCCGGCATCTTTGCTTCTAATGAGTTCCCAACCTCAGGCTTGTCTTTGTGACCAATGGCATCCAACACACGTGGTGCCTTGTCACTTCTCTGAACAAGGTGTTTTCTGTCTGTCTCAAACCCTTTGTTCAGGGGCAGTGGACTGCCAGAAAAGAGCAGTGGTATGGAGTGCTGGAATTATGAAGAACGGCAGCTGCCCTCACAGGAGCAGAGCTGTCCAAGCAAGCTTTCAATTGATTGACACCTGGGCCTGCACGTAACTGTAGCTTCATGAGGACATGACCTGGAATGGCCCAACACTACCACCTCAGACTCCTGCCTCTTGGACTCTATCTATGGTCCTGAGCTCCCAATTTTCAGAGTAATTGCTTAGACAGCTGTGGGTGGGAAACAGGCTACAGAAGAGTTCTGATTATGGAGGACAAGGTGGAACCATGGATCCAGAATTTAGATGTGGGTTGCGCTCACCCCAATCCTGGGGTGGTGGACAGCCTCTGGACTTCAGTGAGTGACCGAGTCTTCCCATTCGTGAGATGAGGGAGCCACAGCGTCTGCCTGTGTTGCAAGGCTTAGGTCAGTGAATAGTGCAGTGCAGGAAGCACCAGGTTACCCATCATCCTGTGTTACACGATGTTCTCAACTCCATCACTCTGTTTCAGCCTCTTCTTCCAGCTACAGCAAGCCTTCTACAGATGTGCAAACTTAGCTTCACCCACTTTCCCAGCTCCAGCCTTCCCTGCCTCACCTTGGTGGCTGCTTCTTCTGGAAACTGCTCGCCTCCCGGCTGCTTCCCTTACCCAGGTCATGGCTGTGTCCAAGGGAGAGACAGCTGCTCTCCTGTTTCTTTGTTAGGTTTCATTGCTACTTTTCTGGGGTCCCAGTGTGCTCAAGGGCTCACACTCGGTAGGCACTCAGGATAGACGCTGCAAAGGACTAGGGATGCCCTTGGCCTTGTCTCAGAAGGCCTCGTGAGAGTGGCGTCCTCGAGGCAGCTGCCAGTCAAGTCCTTACTCCATTTGTGTTTTTCCTGTTTCCTTCGGCCACCACAGGCGGCTCTTACCATCCCATTCCCTCTGAAATACTGCTTTTCTGTTTCCTCTGGGCTTTCAGTCCTGCATTCTGAGCGAAAGATAGGTGTCTGGGAAATAAGACAGTGTAGCCATACAATCGTTTCTGTAGTTGGTGTGACTTCACTTTTCAGTTTGGGGCTTATCCTGACCCTGGCCAGCACTTTCACTGTCCAGTCCTCAAGGTCATGAACAGTGCAGACTTGGGTCTCCAAGTCTTCTACACTTGTCCCAATTCGGAGACTATTGGGCAGTGGCAGCTTAGTCCTAAAACAGCTTTACTTCAAAGACAGGAAGCCCCAGCCCTGAGGGCCCAACCTCAAGCACACCTGTCTCTGCTGGACTGCTGTTCCACTACAACTAGAAAGCCAGGAATGGCCCAACGGGGACCTGAGCCTCGGTACTGTCCCTCATTTGTCAAAGACCAAGAACACACTCCCTACCCCCTGTTACCTCAGTCCCTTCTTTTGTATGGTAGAGGCCATCCTTAAATGATGCATGCGCAAAACACCTCTTGGGGGCTGACTCTGAAACAAGCATCATGTGAGGTCCAGTGCCCACCCGCGGGCGGGGTGGCGGGAGGGGTGGCGTCTCTGCTCTACTCTCCAGGGGCTCTTGAATTTAGAAAGGAGGTAGGCCAGTCATCAGAACCTAGTGACTGCACTCAGGTCGAAATATGGGAAACGGAGAAGGAGGAAGGGAGGGGCTGCCAGCCAAAGCTAGGTGCACCTGAAAGGCTTTCAGAGGAGGTGCACCAGCAGCACTGAGTGACATCTTAAAAATGAGAAAGGGGACATAGAGGAAGCTACCCCAGGCCCAGGGCTGGGGTCAGCATGGCAGATGTGGGTACGGGTGGGAGCCAGGCTGCAGGTGCACTCAGCAGAAGCGGAGGTGGAGACAGCATGCAGTTTGGGATTGTAAGCGCTACACGTAAGGAGTGGCTGGGGAGCCAGATGTACCCAGAACATGGAGTGTAAAGACAACACGTGTGAGGGGCATTGTAGACTCCAGACCTTGCACAAGTGTGGGGAGCATCCATGCTCACTCTCCTTTCCAGCTGCCAGAGCCCCCCCCCTTTTTTTTTTTACAGAAATCCTGCTGAAGCCAGCGCCTTTTTATTTTTTAAATGGTCCTCCTCTCTACACTCACAGCTCACAATCAAGCATATGCGCATTCACGTGTTGTCGTATAATCAGATGATTGGTGATTTTGTTTTTAATTTCCCTTTCTTTACCCAGTTGCTCTCCTACTGATTTCATGTTTCAGGAGCATGAACACAGCGTCGCCATGTTTTTAGGAATAAATCGGAGGCTCTCACTAAATTCCATTATCCCAGAAACAAGCTCCGCTTCTCCCTCTATACAATCCTGCAATCCAATCATCTGCGACAGGAGCTGAGGAAGGAAATTACTTTGCCTTGCTCTGGCTTTTTTCCCTAACTAGTGGCATTTGAGAAAATGAACTGTGCTGGGTTTGATATTCAGGGCCCAGTCCCCAGACAGAGGAGGGGACTGGGATGGGAGAGAATTGGTTACAGAAATAAATATTTCACATCTTCCGCCAGCCCCAGTGAAGGCCACTGCAGATGAAATGATATGGTTTGTTTTGATATTACCTTAAACAATCCCGCTAAGTCAGGTTCATCAGCCACCCTGTTTAGCACCACAGTGAGAACTTCACTTTCTCAGCTGGAAAATGCATGGGAGTAGGCAGCCTCAGCCTTGGATTCTAGCACCATTGCCTGAGTCCCGACTGCGCAGGGCATGACCATGGGCATAGGCTTCCAGGTTGCGGGAGGAGGTAGTGACTGACAGCAAGAGGGCTGGTCTTGGTAGCAAACAATAGGTGTGTAGCTCAGTTCTGGTGTTCACTAGTGGCATGACTTAAACAATTGACTTCAATCTTCCGAGCCCTAGTTTTCCTATTTTGTTAAATGAGAATCAAAACCTCTATCTTGCTAGATTATCACTGAGATCATGAGGTAGTACCCAGTCTCTCTCTCTCTCTCTCTCTCTCTCTCTCTGTGTGTGTGTGTGTGTGTGTGTGTGTGTGTGTGTGTGTGTGTGTGTGTGTTTTGGGGGTGGGGGAACTGCTGTGTACAGGTGTACTGTACCAAGCAAAGATGTCTGACCAAGGCACAAGTGGAGCTGGCATCTTGCCTGGTTTATTGACTTCACAGGTCCACACTATGAAGCCCTTAAAAAATGCACTCACCCAGGGAAGATTCATCAGAGCAATTGGGGAGGGAGAGGGAGACGGAGAAGAGAGGTAGTGAGCTTTTTTACAAGTACAAGACCATGAAACACTGGGAGGCGGCTCACAACACTTTGCTCCTGTCCTTCCCCCCCCTCCACACACACACACCATCCTTCTGACAAAGTCTTCCCTCTGGAGAGTCTGTGGAGCAGAGATGAGTCCGCACCAGGAAGCAGTCCATGCATCTTCAATTGTCTCTCTAAAGGGCTGTTTTAAGTGAGAGTTGAAATCTTCCTCCATACACTTACCCTGTCTTGTGTATCTGCAGGTCCTTGAACAAGCTAGTTGGTAACAATCACGGGTTCACTGGCAATTTAATATATTTTTTGGTTAGTTTAGGTTGTCATGCCACTGAAAAGAATCTCTGACTTAACACAGAAGATATATAAATAGCGACTGGAGAGAGGCTACTGATAACCTCCTAAGTATCTCTTTGCTGCAGCTGGAAGAGATATATTTCGAAGTGGACAACAGTGCATGCCTGTAAGCTTTACACCCTGCAGGCAGAGAAAGGGAGATCTTGAATGAGTTTTAGGCCAGCCTGAGTTAGGGAGATCAACTTTCAGTTTTTTGTTATTTTTTGTTTTTAACTCAGTTTTTTTTAACTCGCCTGTCAGCTCTCTGCCCCTTTATACTTCTCAGACCCTTCACGGGCAAGGGCTGGTACTGGCTGTGAGATCATTCAGGTGACATGGGTAGCTTCTGTCACTGGTGCTAGAGCTGGTGGCTGTGGGCAAGCCTGTCCTGAATGCCAGTCCTCCCCTGGCCCATCCACCAAATGAAAGCACCAGTAACCAGACTGACTGGAGGTGGAGAATGGGATGCCCTTGGTCATTCCCAGTCCATGGCTCTCCAACATGGGCCTCTGGGGGCTTGAGGTGTTGGTATTAGACAGCAGAGGTGGGAAGGACCCCAAAGAATACATGAATGAGTGAGGAAGGGAGATCAGTCCAGGAAGCCAGAGCTCTGGGCAGAGGTTTGGCTACAGATCGCTCCAAAGCAAACCAAGAGGGCAGGAGAGCCTGGGGCACTTCCATTCCTATTCACGGGAGCCCTGCAGTGCCCACAGTGTCCACTGCTTTTACTAGGGCCTAGGGTGGGTGGAAGGGCCTGGTCTGTGGCCACAGAGAGCTGTTGTCTCCAGGGGGTCTGGCTGGCCCCCATCCTGAGGATTACCGTAACTTTTTAATTAAGGCAAAGTTTGCAGGCGTTCGGCCTTTTGATGTGGCAGCTGCAGCTGGGAAGCAGGCCTATGTCTGAAACTTTACTGCCCAGTGGCTCGGGAGCCTGCCACCCACACGTCAGAGCGCACACCCCATAAACAGCCCAGATCATGTGTCTTTGGGCCAGGATGGGTGAGAAGGGTCTGGGACCACCATGGTGGAGACTACCACCCTTGCTGAGAGTTCCCTGAGGGTCTGGACCACCCCAGGGACCCCCACAGAAGTAAGAATAGCGTCTTGAGATGCTAGTGGAGTGAGTAAGGTGTTCTTTGATACTTGGTACAGTTTTCCTTCTTGGCCTTGGTGCTCTGGGACATCTAGGAAGACCAGGATGGAAAGATTCAGAGCTAGAAAGAATGTCCCCATGAGGCTTCACATTTCAGATGTGGTTTCTATTCCCATTACACATATGTCTGCCTCAGTGGGACTTGAGAAGGGCAAAGACTTCCCTTATTCATTTTTGTAACTCAGAGTCCACCTGGGGTAGGTCAGTGGCTCACATATTAACATATCTGAAACCTGTACTTTAGGGACAGTGATAAAGTGAGTCAGAGTGTGTGTCTCTATTTATAGCCCATATCTACTTATTGAACCCAGACTTATGGAGCAGGTATCTGTCCTGGGAACTGACTCAGCCATCAACAGTAGCCCGTGCCCTTGGCCTTCACAGTCTGGTAGGTCTGGACTTTATGGAGATACTGGGATCCATCAGTGGCTGAGACATGAACATGGCTCCTTAAGAGCAGCATCTCCCAAGCTTTCTTCCGGAAGGGACCCCCTAACAAACGTCTGAGGTCAGAGCCCAAATCAACAAGACTCAAGCAGGGTGCTTGTTTCACCCTTCAAAGCTTTATGTGAAAACCTCCTGTACATGCTGAATTCTGTGCCACATCACATCTGTGCATAGTTTTTTTTTTTACTATATAGCAAAGCTACAGGTAACTTAGTATATGTGGTTTATAAAGTTTTCACCTCCTTACTCCCATACCTGTGTATTTCCCTCAGCATACAAATGGGAGCTCAATGACTCATTGTCATAGGACACATTCAGAACTCATGCAGACCCCTTCCCCAATATCTTCCAGGACACAGGCCATGGATTCACTTTGTCTTCTTTTGAAAATGAGTTATGTCATGAACAAAATTAAAAAGTAACAAACCAGGTATAATGACTCACACCTATAATCCTAGCACGTGGGAGGCTGGGGATTGGGAGTCCAAGGCCAGCCTGGGCTACACAGTGAGAGTCTGTCTCAAAAGCCAAACAAACAAAACAAAACAAACAAGGCAAAACAAGCCAAATAAAACAAAAATAACAAAAGCACTAACCAACCAACCAGATGACAGCAACAGCATTTATGCCAACCTGGGAAAGAGTGCTAAGTTGTTGGGTTATTGTGATAAGTTGTTGTGATCTCCCCAATACGTATAGTAACAGTGCATGGAGGGAAAGCCCAGAAGTTGGATGCTGTGTTCAACCCTGCATATGGAAGGATATGTAAATGTTGTTAACCAGGTGCAACTGGTTAATGCGCTGAAGCTGATTCTTAGGAAGAGAAATGCAAATTTAGATCATGCTGAGATACTAATTTTTACCTATCAGATGGGTAGAGATCTTAATGCTGGCCATGGCATGGTGTTGGGGGAAGTAACAGAAAGAATCATGCTTATGTTTTGCCTCCCAGGCTCCATGGGGTGACTGAGCAATGTTATGGAGAACATACATTCACAGACACTATTCTTTTATTAGGCTGGCCAGCTGTTTCCTGGTCATTCATATAAATATATCTATTTAGCACTGGGTATACACTCCAAGAAAATGTGTTACATGTATGCATAGAGTTGCTCCTAAGGAGGTTGTGACTTTGGCATCAGAGATATGACATGATAAAAATAATGATATCTTACATGTCTCATTTATCAAGAAGTTCCCCTGCCCCCCATCCCCAAAAAAAACTGGTCATTGAGCATCCTGGCAAGGGATACATTTGGGTTTCCATTTTCCAGTTCATAATGTTGAAGCAGGTGTGTCCTGGTTCATCCATAAAGTAACTCCAGAGTTAGAAGAAGCAGCTGGGTTTCCATACTTTCCACAGAGCCCAAACAGCCTGCATGAAAATCAGTGTGGTCTCTGGACCTGTCTGGCAGTACAAGAGGGCTCCAGAAAGGGATAGAGAGAATGTCAACCAGGGTCAAGGTGGGGAACAGGAGCTCAGTCTGGAGACTAGAAACACTGTGTGTCCTTCCTACCTGGGTTCATGCCTAGGACCCATCACTTGCTATCTGTGTGACTCTGGATGAGTCATTAAACCTCTCTGATTTCTAGACCTTATCTCCATACTGTGGCATCAATGAAATTTTGTGGAGGTTGATTGAGAAAGCATCTGTAAAATGTGTTGCCTGACACATCATTTTTGGTCAGTAAACAGCAGGGTTGAAGAAGGAAGAAGAGAAGAAAAAGAAGAGGGTGGATGATTAAGATGTAGAAAAGGCTGAAGAAGAGGGCTCGGTGATTAAGAGCATTGGCTGTTCTTGCAGAGGACCCTGGTTTAGTTCTCAGCACCCACATGGTAGCTCACAACTGGCTAAAACTCCAGTTCCAGAGAATCTGATGCCATCTTCTGGCCTTAATGGGAACTGCATGCACATGATGCACATACATACATACATACATACATACATACATACATACATACATGAAGGCAAACATTCATATATATGTATATATATATATTAATCTTAAAAAAGGATGCAGAGGAAGGATGAGAGGTTCATGATGATAACAAGAGGAGAAAGGGGAAGAAAATTATGAAGAAGATGAAGAAGGAAGAAAAGACGATAGAAGGGGAGAAGAGAGAGGGAAGAAGAGGCCGTGGAAGAAGGGAAAAGAAGATGAGGGGGAGGGAGAAGAAGAGAAAGAAACTAAAGATGGTAAATAAGAGACAGGGCAGAAGTGAGAGGCACAATCGCTCAGAGCAAGCCCTGGACCTTCTGCCTGCCTCTAGTTCGGCAGCTCTCTCAATCCGGGGCTGCCCTTTAGAAACCCACCACACCTTTCTC
This sequence comes from Peromyscus aztecus, assembly GCA_902168405.1. NCBI lineage: Eukaryota > Metazoa > Chordata > Mammalia > Rodentia > Cricetidae > Peromyscus > Peromyscus aztecus. The sequence goes on from CABHPQ010162322.1 coordinate 13,631, forward strand.
TCTGGCCTCCTACAGTCAACAACTGCACTGTTTACAGAGGAAATGACATCATTGTAGGGGGGAAGTGGAAGTTATTTTCTCTAGAACTTCCCATGGAGGGCTCAGCACAAAGGAATTTGGGGCGATTTCTGGTCTGTTCCCTAGTATCTCACTTTGTCTGTGAACCTCTCTGCCAAGAGATAAACCTGGAGCTCCCACACTGAGCCCCCAAATCTCTCCTCCCCCACACCCGGCCCCGGTGCGGAAATGACTGAGTCTGAGCTCTCGTGTTCTGTGTAAAACCACAATAAAACCTTATACAATCAGGCAAGTATTCAAGACTCATAATAAATAATTGCCCTGTGGCCAGTGCAATGGATCCCCATGCACCCACTATGGGCTTGTTTTTCATTCACAGAACAAATCAAAGACACAGCTGCAGGGACCCTCCTGCCCACACGACAGTAGCCTCCCATTCGGCTGTGGGACGGGTTGCTGAGAACCCAGTTCTCACACTGATAGCATGTGGGGTGGCAAATGGACAGGGCTCACCCCAATTGCTGCTCACAGATCCTCCAGCACACGTTGTTGGAAGCCACAGCATCTCCCCCTGATTCTCCTAGCCTGAATGGCTCCTTTGTGGTGGGTGGGTCTGGAGCAGGTCACCGTGTCCCAAATGGAAGCCCAGTATTCACTGACTAGGCCCTTCTCTTTCCCTAGCATCCTTCCTCCATCACCACTACCACCTTGGTACCTCCCCTCAACACTCCTCTCTCTTTCTTTGTCCCAAACTGCCTCATCTTTACTAGACCCCCAGCACGTCTTACATGAGGCTTGTACCTGGTAGTGGCGTTTGTGCTGATATCCAGGCACTATGCACCATGTAGTATTTGTCAAGTTAATCCACAGAACGGGAAATGCGGTGGAGAAACACCTATCTAGACTTGTTTATTTATTTATTTATTTTCAAGATTGAGTCTAGTGAATTTCAGTTCAGTTCTCCCAAGGATTAGAGGACAAACTGCCTCGTCTGGCTCCTCTGAGTGGAGTCACAGGACACAGGGCCCAAGGCTTGTCTAATGGTGCCAGTCAATAGCATGTGGTAACTGAGTTGGGGGCATATGTTGATTCTGAGGCCTGGTGGTTCTGTGACCTTGCCCAGCTCTAAGGCCAAGCCAGCCAGCCAGTCAGACGCTCTTTCCTGGGAAATTACATGCCCTTGTTAATGGCAAAAGGGTAGAATCTGAGTGACCTGTGGTGGCACTTGGAGAAGATTGCCCTTGGGGTCCTGCCTGCCCATGCTGGGCAGCCCACTCCCTGCCCTTTCTGAGACTGGAAAGGCAGGTCGTAGCTCTTGGCTCCGCTTTATACTTCAATTGGTTGTGCCTGGCTTCTGTGAGTTAGGACTCCATCTTTTAACTGTCAACTTGACCTAGCCTAGAGTCACCTGAGAAGGGAGGGAGGCATGATTGAGAGTCTGCCCAGATCAGATTAGCCTGTAGGCATGTCTGTGGGGGATCGTCTAGACTGCTAACTGACGTAGGAGGGCCCAGCCCACTGTGGGCATCATTATTCTCTGGGAGGGTATTTCTGGGCTTTAGAAGAAAACTAGCTAAACATGATCCTTTGGGTGAGCTGGCAAGCAGTGTTCTTCCATGTTTTACTCCAAGTTCCTGCCTGACTGCCCCCAGTGTGATGGGCTGTGACCTGTGTTGTAAGCTAAAATAAGTCCTTTACCTTCCTAAGTTGCCCTTGGTCAGGGTGTTTTATCATAGCCACCAAGGTAAAACCAGAACAGGGCATCACACCTTAAACCAGGTGTCTTAGTTAGGGTTTCTATTGCTATGGAGAGACACCAAGACCATGGCAACTCTTATAAAGGAAAACATTTAATTGGGGTGGCTCATTTACAGTTCAGAGGTTTGGTCCATTATTAACAGGCAGGAAGCAAGGTAGTGTGCAGGCAGACATGGTGCTGGAGAAGGAGCTGATAGTTCTTACATCTTGACCCACAGGCAACAGGAAGTGGTCTGAGACATCAGGCATGGCTTGAGCATATATGAGACTGCCCACCCCCACAGTGATACACTTCCTCCAAGAAGGCCACACCAACTCCAACAAAGCCGTACCTCCTAATAGTGCCCATTCTCTATGAGCTTACGAGGGCCAATTACATTCAAACTACCATTCCAGGTGAGTCCCAACCTGACACTACTGGCATTTTGTTCTGGATGGTTCTTTGCTGAGATCACTCCCTGTGACCAGTGTAGATGGCCAGTATGTGATGTCTGAGGTAGCTGGTGTTTTTCCTTTAGGATTCCTCAGTGCTGACACTATTAACATTCAGGACTAGTCTGTTCTAGCCATTGCAGGTTGTTTCTCTCCAGCCCTGGCCTTTCTACCAGCTTCAGCACCAGAGTTGTGACAAATGTCTCCAAACACTAAAAGCATCCCCCCTGGGGGGTGAAAGTCATGGCCACAGTCTGACTTAGTGGGTGAGAAGCAATGTTCCTTGGGAGTTTGGTGTATCTGCACTGTTTGGAGTCTTCAGTGAGGGCCTCCGGTGTCTTCCTGTCTTGGCTTTCCCTCCACCTTCTGAGCTCCCTGACCATCCTTCCTCCTCTGCGTCTCTCGCTGGATCAAGCCTGCACATGTGCAGAAATAGGCAGGCAAAGCTAGAAAGCTATCTCAAATGGCAGCAGAGGACCCGTGACCTCATCTTAATGCCGCCTTACTTACTGGAGAAGTTAAAACCTGCCTCTTGGCCAGCAGGACAAACTTGACACTGACCAAAAAACACAAGCAAGAACCCAGACGGTGGAGCTGGCCTGCATATCAACATCTCACCTATCATATTGGGTGGCATTCCTCAGACAACAGAGCGATTGTTCCCTGGAAGACAGACCCGCCTTTCTTCCGTCAAGGGCTCTTTCTGCTGTAGTGACCATTGCATCAGAATGGATGGAGGAACACAGTGAAATTATAAACCTGGGAGATAGACAGGTCCCAGGGCTGGCCTTTTAGATCCAACAGATCTACCCTTTCTCACACTTAAATGGAAGCCTCTTGGAGTTTTGGGAAAACTCCAATCAGAGCTTTGTTCATAGGCTGTCTCCTTCATGTTCTGTTTTCTGAGACCAGGTCCATCAAGGATACCTGGCCAGTCCCATTCCAAACGACTAGCTCCTAAAATCGTTGCTCCATCCGTGCCTTATCTCCTCTCAGGTAACAGCTCAGGCTGAAGGGGAGGAAGGGGACGCAAGGCTGCCAGCAAGCTGGGACAATGCAGTGGGGTCCCTGTGCCACCACAGGCTGCAAAGCTTAGAAGCATCTCTCCCCTGGGTGGTTGTTTCTCCATTTAGACACTAGTGTTAAACTAGGTCTGTGAGTCTTAAATTTATTTCCCTTTCTCATCGAGGCTGAACTTGTCCCCCAGGAATGTGCACTTACCCGTACCCAGAGTTTCGCAACACACAAGAAGGATGGCTGAGCCCTTGACCTGAAGTCCAAGGTGAGGGTACTGTGCCAAATGGCCTTCTCTGCTTCAGTGGCCCCTCTCATCACATTAGCTCTGGGATGTGGCAGGTAAAATGAGAATTTTGAAATCAAGCAGGCCTTGTTTGGAGTGGGTCCCCAGTTCTTTTTTCTTTTCTTTTGGTTTTTCAAGACAGGATTTCTCTGTGTAACAGTCCTGGCTGTCCTGGAACTCACTTTGTAGATCAGGCTGACCTTGAACTCACAGACATCCACAGCCTGCCTCTGCCTCCGGAGTACTGAGATTAAAGGCATGCACCACCATTGCCCAGCCTGTCCACAGTTCTTTTGCTTACTAGTTCTGTGACGTCAAGTGACTTTACTTTCTTTAAAAAAAATATTTTTAGTATACAAAACAATGGGTTCTATGCAAACATTTTAAGAGACACATCACTGTACCTTGTTAGTACTCCATTGTTGATACTCCACTGCTCTCCCTGCCCCTCCCCCACACTGCCGCCTTCTTCTGGCCTAACACTCTTTTTCTTTTCCAGATTTGTTCATTTTTATTTTATGTGTGTGAGTGTTTGCCTGCGTGTACCTATGTATACTGAGTGCATGCCTGGTGCCAGCGGAGGCCAGAAGAGGGCATCAGATCCCTTGGAACTAGACCTATAGCCAGTGATAAGCCATCTATCTCGTAAGTGCTGAGAACCAAACCCAGGTCTTCTGCCAGAGTAACCCACTGAGCAATCCCTCCAGAGCCAACACTTCCTCCTTCTGCTTTCCAGTCACACAAACATGTACAACCTACACGTGTATGATTTCATAGCCTTCCTAGGCCTCATCTGTGCTGACACAGCAGGGGGATGACAATGACGCTCCTCCTTAGCATTAAGTGACACACAGTGTGACGACCACATGCCTAGGAACCACTTGGTTCCCCTGGGGTTCCCTTGTTGGTAGTCGGCTCGATTACAACAGGAGCAGTGAGCAAACACGTTGTGTTGTCATCTACGTAGTTCTTGGGCAAGGTATGATCGTCATCTGTTTTTCCACAATAAGAAAGGCATCAGAGCTGATGTCCGGAGGCATGGACTTCAGCTGCAGGTGAATTTGTGAGCAGAGTGGCTTTGACTAAGAGACCTAACCTCTCTGGATCTCATTTATAAATGAGGATGGTTACACCTCTCTACAAACTCCTCTGGGGGAATTCCTTCTCAGCACCAGACACTGTAGCTCTGTATACAGTAGGAGGTCAAGAGCAGAGGCCTGCGGTGGGGTGGGGTGGGGTGGGGTGAGGTGGGGTGTGGGGGGGGTGTTGCAGCTGCAAGGCAGGCCTATTGGTTGTAGTATTAAGGCAACTCCATGTACTTAAAAGGGAGGTTTATTTTGTGGGGTAACTCACAAGTGAAGGGATAGGTTACAGGGTCGGGGAAAGGTGTAGCACAGTCCAGTAGTGTTCTCTGGAAAACTCTGCTAAATCTACCTCCAAGTGTCCAGGATCCAGGAACCAAGAGAGCCAGCACATCGGGATCTCGGGTCTTCAGGGCTCCTGCCTCGGCCCGGCCTTGTAGGCGTGACAGTTACCGAAGCCTCAATGGGGGTAGTACTTCCAGGTCAAAGCTGGACCAGCTACCCACTACACAGGCCATTCATTTTTTACTACCCCACTGTGTCTCTAACGCCTGTTCCTCATTGTGAAAGCAGGCGGAACTCTTCCCACTGGGAACCCAGGGTGCAGAGCAGAAAGGGCCAACAGGTGCAAAGAGTCAAGGGCGACCTCAGAGCTTAAAGGTGCTGCCTGCCACGGCTGCTTGCTTGGAGCCACCGAGAAACACAGCGCGTGGTGAAATGTATCTTCCTCTGTTTCACAGGATGTCCGGCAGCCTCTCTGCGATGAGGGGTCAGTTTACCCACCGCTCATTCAAGGCTCAATTTATTGGATGCTGTAACATACCAGCCAGAACAGTGAGTGAAACAGTAAGTCCCATAATCAAGCTTCTAAATGACTGATAAGGATGATTTAGGGAAACCATGGCGTCCACAGTGATCTAATGGGATCCCTAAACTTTGGGAAATCTCCCTGCCACACCTACATCCTATGTGTAGATTCCTCTGACTTTATTGAGCTGAACTGCCAACTTGAACACAGGCAAGCAACAGATTTAACAGGCTAAGGTGCGGCCGTGCTCAGGACGGTAGAAACAGCAGATCAATGAAGAGTTGCTGGAATGGAACAAACAGAGCAGCTGTTGCTGAAGTCCATCGTGGGGTGGTGAGAGTGCAGATAGGGTTGGAAGGATGCAGGAGGCAGGTGGCATCAGGCCTGAGCAGCGGGTATGCTTTAGACAAATGTCCTTAACTGGACAGGCTCACCTGGGCTGGGAGTGAGGTACGCTGAAATAGAAGGCCTGGAAGCCTCTGGTGATGTACTGCTGAGCAAAGAAAGAGTAATCAGGAGTTGACCGAAAGGCTAGACCAGGGTTTGCAATTATAATAAAATAATAATAATAATAATAACAATAACATTTTAATGCACAATAGCCAAATGATAAAAATAACCCAAATATCTATGATAAATGGAAGGATGTGATGTAATAAGCCACATGATGGAATATTAGTCAGCCATAAAAGGAAAGAAATTTTGCCATCACCTGCCACATGGATGGACCTTGAAGGTGTTATGCTAAGTGAAACAAGCCTATCACAGAGAGCCAGACACAATTTGATCTTATTCTTCTGAGAGTCAGGTGCAGTCAGTCACAGAGATGGAGAGGGTGGCAATAGTTTCTTGGCATCAGGGATGGAGTAGGCAGCGCTGTTTCATGGGTACAGAGTTTTTCTTTGGGAAGATGGTAATGCCTGGAGATGGAGGATAGTAATGGTTTCATGTCTCTGTGAATGTACCTAATGCCACTGAGTTGCACGTAAAATGGTTAAAATGGTGCACTTCATGTCATACATATTTTACTATAATGAAAAAGTGGTACCATTTTTTCCCATTCTGACATAGGTTTTCACTGCCAACTTCCAGCACTGGATAGTGAATAACTCTGTGGGAAGAGTTTGTCCATGTATATCTCTCACAAAGACAGAAGTTTCCAAAGCGTGGTTGTGAACCCTTTCAAGAGGTCCATGAGGTCAAATGACTCATGTAACACTGCCAAGGCAAGATGTGCCATTTGTTCTGAGGGCACAAAAGCAACAACGGTGCTTGAGCGGGAACGAGCATGTTGTTGGCCACACAGTGGAAAAGATGCATCCTTGACAAGCAGAACAGATTATTGATCCAATTAGCACTCTGGAGCACATATCTTTTTGCTATGTGGTGTGAGGTGTTGGGAGGGAGTCTAGCCAAAGCCTTTCTGTCTGTCCCTGCAGAGCAATGGTTGCCTGAAGGAAAGAGATATATGAGACTGAGCATCTGATTGAAGCAGCCAATGTTTGCATGGGATATCCATTCAAAAGGATGAGTGACAGGCAAAGCAAACCTCTTCAGATAAGGTGTCTGATGATACTTGCTCAAAGAAGAATGGATGGAGCCTGCCCCTTCCAGGAGAACAATGGGCAATATTGCTGCCAATGCTAAAATGCAAAGCACTCCAAAGAAGTGGGAATCTGAACAACTTGTGTTCACTGTGTGTATGAGTTTGAGTGCTTCCCAATACTTAATGGGTGTCTTGGTAGCATCACCAGTGGAAGAAATTAGTGTGATTATTTGGTATCTAATAATCAAACCCATCAGTCTTATGAAAGGTCTGTGTGGCTGGTGAGCTATTATCTTCCTAGCGACCAATGCATCTTACTTCAAAATTTTGCATAGGTCAGAGATCTGCTAGGATGCGAGATGGAGCCTCCGAGTTCACCTGATTTCACCAGGTTCTGCAGGTTTGTTGCTGGGGCCTGGGGTTTCACTTGCTGAGTTGTGGTGTAACATCAAAGCAGAAGGTCAACAGTGGTCTAGAAAGGTTCTTTCTAAACCTCAAGAGACTTGGAAGGAAAGACAGATAGACAAATTCAGCCGTCCCCTACTGAGCCAGATAACTACAAAAGCATTTATATTAACCTTCCTATTTTTTCTATTTTGAAAAGTAGTTACTTTGAATGAAAAAATATGTATGCTAACATATAGTGGGCTGTGTATTAGATACATTGTTAAGTAAATATTTAACAGTTCTGAGGATACATTGTTTTTCTTATGAATAGATACAATCAATATGAACAAAAGCTCTTTAGGATGCCTCAGTAGGTTTCAAGAGTGAAGTCAAACTCGGGATCAGGGAGTTTGAGGTCACCTTATGTACCACATGGTCGTTAGTGCTTAGTGAGGGTGAGTGAATGAGTGAATGAATGAACACAGGAACAAGAATGTAAAGATGTTGCTGGCAAAAATATGGTTACAAGAACAGAGAGCTGGCTCAGAGAGTAAAGCAGTTGCCACAGTGTGAGGACCCGAGCTCAGATCCCCAGAACCCACATAAAGTGGGGCACATTAGCATGCATCTGCAATCCCAATGTACTTAGGACTTGATGGGTTGGGGGAGTGCAGACAGAAGAGTCCCTCAAAGCTCACAGGTCGGTTAGCCTGGTGTGCAGAGCAGTGACCCAAGAGACCTTGTCTCAAATAAAGTGGAAGTTGAGGAACAATACCAGAAGTTGTCCTCTGATTCCACGTGTGCTCGATAGCAAGCCCACACTTGCGTGTGTGTGTGTGTGTGTGTGTGTGTGTGTGTGTGTGCTTATGTGTGTGTCTGCACATGAGTGTAAGTGCAGTGGAGGCCAGAGACAAGCCTTAAGTGTCCTTCCTCAGGCACTGTGCATTGGTTTGGTTTAGCTTGGGTTTCTTGGCTTGCTTTTAAGACCAGTCTCTCATTGTCTCTGCCTCTTCAGAGTGAGGATACCAAGCACTTGCCACCACACCTGGCTTTTTAAAACATGGTTTCTAGAACTGAATGTAGGTTTTTATGTTTGCAAGGCAAGCAATCACCTTCCCAATGGAGTCATCTTCCCAGACTGCTTATAGTTGTTTTTAATTATTTTAAAATATATCTCATGATTTATTCACATCAGGAGTCAGCTTTTTTGTTGTCTGAGCTTTGTTCCATTTATCTATCTATCTATCTATCTATCTATCTATCTATCTATCTATCTATCTGCTTACTTACTTACTTAGTGGAGGGCATGAATGTGCCAAGGTGCCTCTGTAGGCCAGACAACACACTGACAGAATTGGTTCTCTCCTCCATCATGTTGGTCCAGATTAACTTAGGTTGTCTGACTTGGCAGCAAGTATCTTTACCCACTAAGCCATCTTGATGGCTCATTAAAATACATATATATATAT
>CABHPQ010162322.1:22530-41651 GCA_902168405.1 Peromyscus aztecus
GAGAGAGAGAGAGAGAGAGAGAGAGAGAGAGAGAGAGAGAGAGAGAGAGATTTACAAATATTCATTCTTAACAGTTGTCCCCAAATAACAGAAAAACTATTCCCAGTCAGGATGCACTAATGTCCCACTTTGGATAACTCATTGGAAAGCTTCACAGATATCTGTTTCTATTTCTCTTACCACTTGGCATGTTTGAGAGCACCCCATCCCACCTTGCTTTAGTTTGGGGGTGTGGCTATGGGACCTTTGGGGGTAGGGCCCCTCTGGCAGAAGTAGGTCACTAGAGGTGGGCCTTTGAAGGTTATAGCCCTACCCCTGGCTTGTTCTTGGCCCACCATGCTGAGAGGAGCCTCCACCACACTCCAACCACCTTCCTCACCAAGATGGACTGAAGTCCTCTGAAAGGGTAAACCAGAATCAATCTTTCTTCCTTCAGGTTGTTCCTGTGAGGTGTTAGTCACTGTAACAGAAAAGTAAATAATACACCACCCATACTCTTCATGTTTGAATGTGTATGGGGTGGGCAGATAGATGGGTATGGTTGGTGTGTGTGCGTGTGTGTGTGTGTGTGTGTGTGTGTGTGTGTGTGTGTGTGTATGTGTGTGTGTATGTGTGTGTGTGTGTGTGTGCACACGCAAGTGTGGGCTTGCTATCGAGCACACGTGGAATCAGAGGACAACTTCTGGTATTGTTCCTCAACTTCCACTTTATTTGAGACAAGGTCTCTTGGGTCACTGCTCTGCACACCAGGCTAACCGACCTGTGAGCTTTGAGGGACTCTTCTGTCTGCACTCCCCCAACCCATCAAGTCCTAAGTACATTGGGATTGCAGATGCATGCTAATGTGCCCCACTTTATGTGGGTTCTGGGGATCTGAGCTCGGGTCCTCACACTGTGGCAACTGCTTTACTCTCTGAGCCAGCTCTCTGTTCTTGTAACCATATTTTTGCCAGCAACATCTTTACATTCTTGTTCCTGTGTTCATTCATTCACTCATTCACTCACACACACACGCATGCACGCACGCGCGTCTACAAGCCTACTATCCTCATTATATCATAGAAGCCAAAAGCTTATCAGTAGGAAAGAATGCAAACTTCTCAGGATGAGTAAGTACATCCTTGGCATACAGGGCATCTCTACTTGGAATCTGTACGCTTGTCCAGAAACACTGCTCAGGGTCACCATCTCCTCTTTGCCACAGTATGGGGCATACTTTACAGGGTACCAGACTTTGCAACCATCTTTCCAGAAGGGGGCCGCTAACCCTTTCGTTCCACAAAGCAGTAGCGGCTGTTTCAGGAGCTGCAGGCCACACCCTTGGTGTTGCAGCTTTTCCCTACAACATAATCGCAGCTTGGATGTTACATAAACAAAGAAACGGTAGACAGCCAACATCGTTTTTATGCAAAAAAAAAAGAGAGAGAGAGAGAAAGCAAACAACAACAAAAACAGGTGGTGGCTGCCTTTGGCTCAGAGCCAGATCCTGACCTAGCGTTCAGATTGGCTGGGAGCTCCAAGAGAGCTTCCTGTCTGCTGACTGTGGGCTTTGAGGTTAGCAACATTGCAGGCATGGCTGATTCCCTGGCCAGTGACTCAAGGTCTTCTCTCCAGGAAGCTAGTGTCCAGACAGAGATGGGGAGAGGCAGGTGGGGTGTCTCTCCCCACTGACAGGTGAGAAATGTCTGTCCCTGGAAGAGAGCTCACACCAAAGAGCCATCAAAAGGACACCTCTCTCTCGTAGTGAGTAGCTGTTCTGTCTATGGCCTTGAAGCACTGCCCCTGGAGATGCAGCAGGTAACTGCTCCACCTGCCTATGACCTTGAAGTATATGCCCCTGGGGCATGGCCTCTCGGCAACCCTGAAGACCTGAGATGCACATAGGCATCACGCTCTTCGTTCCTTTGTGGGACTTGGAAGCGGGACTGATTCAGGTGGCCGGAACAGCGTTCCAGAACCTGTGTCAATTCTGCTCTGTACAGTGAGTTTTTTCCCTCAATAAATTCTTTTACCCATTAAGCAGGTTCTGTGGATTTCTTGTTATACCCCCTATACAAACAAAAATTTGGGCTTGATTTAGAGGTGTCTAAATACACCCATTTTCAGCAAACCCCGAACCCCCAACTTCCCTCCAGAACAAAGAAGGCTGATTTTGTTGTGCGGAGAGCCATGCAGCCCTCTACCCTTATGGGCATATCCTTCCCACAGTCACAGCTCTGCCCATCAAGACAGAGCCACGTGTGCAGATGGTGGCGAAGGCAGGGGAGGAGCTGCAGCTTGTCTGCCATGGGAGTGCAGCGCCTTGAGCATATGGCCTGGAAGACTCTCAGGAATTTCACGGGACATTGCATGCAAGTGGAGACCAAGGCATCTACTCAGAGCCAGGAGCCAGAAAAAAAAAAAAAAAGAAGAAGAAGAAGAAGAAGAAGAAGAAGAAGAAGAAGAAGAAGAGATGCAGGGGATCCTAATGGAACATACTATTCCTTCTGGAAGTCTCACAGCAGATGCAAGTGCCTGGTCAGCACCAGTGAGGTGAGGTGAGGTTCTTATTCAGATCATACGAGAGTACATTAAAATCAAACCCAAACCAAACCAAACAAAAAACCATGGGAAACTGGAGCCCACATTCACAAAAGACACTCACCATGAGATTTGTTGTCACTGTTAATAAGCAAGTGGACAATAAAACTGAACACCTTTTTATTTACCTCTGGGGATTAGTGTTGGTGTGCGTGCAGAGAAAGGAACAGTCTCTGCAATGTGCTGGTGGGCTGGAAGATGGGGACATGTCAGCTTTCAATCACTCTGGTAATGCATACTGGGAATTATAAAAGCACCCTTAATCATTAACTCAGTAATTCCACTTCCGTGGATATGTGCAGAATAAATGAAGATCACCACCTCCCCCTGATGGAGCCACTACCTCTATTAATGGAACCACACTGCTAATAGCTTTTCCTGGCAGATCTGCATGTCACGCACTGTGTACTGCAGACTGGAATGCCACTTTTTTCTCCCACAAGTGGTACGACAAACTGATATCGACATTATTTGGGATGGGGAGGATTTCCCCAAACAGAACAGTGTTTATTCTTGGTTGAGTCAGTCCATCACTCAATCAACGGGATTCTACACCTGTCACTCAAAACAGCCTCAGCCTCTCCCAGTTTAGCACCAACTTCAAATGGCATCCGTCAGCCTGCTACTTGTGCTGCAGCCCACATTCCTCAGATGAGGTGTAACCAGACAGAGTGGAGGACTGAGCCAGTAGCACGCCCTAGATGCCTCCTCCCCACTGTCCCTGACCCTTAAGGGAGCAAATGGATCTAGATACAGTTCTCTGTCATGGCTGCCAGGAGCCACAGAAGGTCACCTCAGATGCCCCCCAGAAGCCCAGCAGGACAACCAGAAAGGGTAGAAGGGGAGAGCATGTGCTCATGGGAAATTTTCTGGACTGCTGGCCCTGCATCCCCAGCTTCACTAGGTCCCCATCTGCCCAGGCCTCTCTCATCAGCTCACACCACCTGTCCTGACTCCCCAAGATCTTTCTTGTGACCCCCCCCTTCACCTTATGTCCTGTGTGCATAGCTCCCCTCTGGCTGCAAGGTGAGCCAAAAGGGATTCAGGTTGGCATTGGGGCGGGGACTCAGGGGTGTGGTTGGACCATTTAGTCCCTGCATCATCCCGAACATGTCACTAAATTAATTTCCTGATCCTAAAACTCCCCACTTCCAACACCAGTGTCAGACCTGTCCTCCCACCTCCTGAGGAGTCTGTGAAGCTGGAAGGAGACTGGAAGGCCCGTGCTATGCAGAGGAGCTACTGCGTTAGTGTCATCCACGCTACCCGCAAATTCTGCACTTGCTACTTGGCACGAAGAGGGCAAAGTCTTTGCAGATCACTGACTAATGTGAGGAGGAGGGAGGGGCTCACTCAGAGAGCACAGAGGCACCCTGTAGACCTCAGAAAACACCACAAGGGACTGACATTCAGACCTACCCAGCTTAATACTTAGATGAGGACCCTGAAGCCCTGCTCATGGCCCCTGAGGGTGAACAAGCTTGAGATGGGAAAGAAAGTGAACTGGGGTGGGGGGAGTGTCAGATCCTGAAGATGAGGTCCTCCATAGCATCCCAAAGTGTCATCCATCCATCGTCAACAACATTCACCCTAGGGAGCCCACAGGACAGCCCAAGATGAAAGTATAGCCCCTTAAAATGTTGGACTTTTAAAAACATGCAAATAAAATCCAAGGCAGTGAAGTCATTCTTAAAGGCTCCATATTGCAGTTCATTAATATTCATCTGGTGACTTAATACAACACATTTGGGAGACATGTAGAGGAGGGAATTCCGTGTCACAGGCACTTCCGGCACTTATCATAGGCACAGGCACACACACACTTATCTGCGTCAGTCAGCTTTTCGTCACTGTAGCAGGATACCTGAGAGGATTAGGGATGTAACACTGGGAAGGTTAACTTTGGCTCCCAGCTCCGACAATGTCATCTCACCCTTTTAGGCCTTCGGTGAGGCAGAACACCATGGTGGAGAACACATGGAGGAAACTGCATTGCTGTTTACCTCAACACTACAAGTAAGCAGAGAGAGAGGAACTATAGGCAACGTATGCTCACCAAAATCATGTCCCTAGTGACCTGCATTCACCTACTGTCCTCACCTCTGAGGAACGCGCAAAGGTATCAATTCATCTCACCAGGCAAGTTTCCCCACTGAAGAGGTTAGAGCCCTCACAGTCCAGTCGCCCACTTCTAAAGACCCCCGCTCTTAAACATTGTTGTATCTGGAGCAGCGCCTTTCCTTCATTGACCTGTTAGGAGCCACTTTGTATCCAATAGATAACAGTACCCCTTTCTTGGGTTGGCCTGGAGAACCTCCACAGACCTGTTTCCAGGTGAAAGATCTCAATCTCCCCCTCCACCCCGCAATTCTCCCTTCTCCCGTGCAAAAGAGCAGGAATACTTGTTGTTGTTCTCTGCCGAGTCTCAAGGAAGAGAGCTGTTTCTGGCTCATAGGGCCTTCAGAACGTCATGCTGCATTAAAGCATTTGTCAACTGGATGAATGAGTGCCCAAGAGGCTGCTTGACTCTGCCTGCGTATGAGTTCCTTTTGTGTCCTTGTGACCGTAGCGCCTGATAGAAATAACTTAAGGGGAGATTTACTCGCCTCCCTTCTCGAGGTGTTTCAGTCTCGCATGCTGGGGAAGCTGTGGTCGCAGTGGGAGTGTGTGCAGTCACATGACAGTCGGGCAGGTAGCTGAGGCAGTTGTGAAGGAACCAGTGACTGGGGATAACTTCAAAAGCCCACCCTTAGGGTTTGCCTACTCCAGCCAATTCTGAGCTTCTAAAGCAGTGGTTTTCAACCTGTGAGTCATGACCCCTTTGTGTGTGGGGGGGAGAGTCAAATGACCCTTTCAAAGGGTCACCTAAGACCATCAGAAAACACAGATATTTACATTATAATTGATGACAGTAGCAAAATTACAGTTATGAAGTGGCAATGAAGATAATTTTATGGTTGGGAGTCACCCCAGGGGGTACTAAAGAGTTGCAGCATTAGGAAGGTTGAGAACCACTGAATTTAAAGGCTCCAGATCCCCAGCCCCGCCACACACACACCAAACAGTGGCCCTGTATGGGGAACCAGTGCTCCAGTGAGGGTGGAGGACACTTCAAATTCTAACCCTAACGGTCTGAGTATCTGGGTGGCAGGGACTGAGGTGGCCATTGCTCTCTTTTGCTCCCTCTGACGTCTGATCATTGGAATCCCACTCTCTTCACAAGGAGCGGACGGGTCCGGGTCGGGTTGCAGTCCTCTCCCGCGCGAAAGCGCTTTGCTTCTACCTCTCTGAGCCGCTGCCGTGCCCCACCTTTTGGGGACTCATGGTACAACAAACATTTGAGGAGTGCTTATTTCATTCAAAGCAGAAAGTTTTAAAGAAAAAGAAAAGAAAAACATCACACCTCTGACCTCTAAATCCCTTTCCACCTCCAGCAGCCTTCGGTTCTGAGATGAAAATCCCTCTGGGTTGGCCGCTTGCCTGCAGCTCTCACTGCGGTGCAGCATGGGGATCCCAGCAGCTGGCGGAGGTTCTCTTGGCAAGCTTGGCTTTCCGGGTAAGGTATTTCGGTCAAAAAGACGCACGTGGTCTAAAATGTGGGCCCACTCAAGAATGAGTTGAAATGCGGGTTGCAGATCTGGGTCCTGGCTGAGGAGTTTCTGAGAGAGGGGCTAGCACCCCAGTGCAAGGTGACAACAGTCCCTTCAGGGGCTCAGCTGGGGATACAGGTGGGAATCCCAGGACACAGATCCATCTGGAATTCATTGTATAGCTCTCAGTAGCCTTCAAGTGGAGGCAATCCCAGTTGGGCTTGTGAATTTAACCAGGACGGAACCCTGTAGCAGCCACAGGGCACAGCCTGAGCCAAGGCAGGGAGGACTAAAACCTCTCACCGCTGCTCCCTCTAAATCAACCCCCCTTACTCTCCCCCTGCCCTGAAACTCCCTTTGCAGAGGTGACATGAAGCTGAAGTGTATATCCCAGGACATGTGAGTGGCTTCTTTCATTGGTATGTCGTGATTGAATTGTTTTTCAGTAAGGGAAGGATAGAGTCCATGTCAGTGTTTGAATCTTTGTTTGTTTGGTTATTTGTTTGTTTTTCAAGACAGGGCTTCTCTGTGTAGCCCTGGCAGTCCTGGAACTCACTCTGTAGACCAGGCTGGTCTTAAACTCACAGAGATCCACCTGCCCCTGCCTTCCAAGTGCTGGGATTAAAGGCATGCGCCGCCACCGCCTGGCTTATTGTTTGAATCTTAAGTGGTGCCAACAGTTCCGTTGAAAGGCTCTGTCCCTGGCCTTTGGTGATACTCGGGTTAGAACTGTTGGGAGGTCCGTGTCTACTGAAAGGATAGTAGGCCACTGGGGTCATGCCACTGAGAAGAGATACCAAGAATGCAGCCTTTTCTCTTGCTTCTGGTCACCAGGAAACACCTGGTCACACTTCTTCTACATCACCCTCTTGCATGGTATCCTGCATTACCCCAGGCCCAAAGTGCCGAGTCAAGTGAACACGAACTGAGCCTTTTAAATCTCTAGCCAAAAGAAATCTTCCCCCTCTTCCCTCTTTTTCCTCTGAGATTTTGTCACAGGGATGTAAGATTGTGATATGGTCCGTTTTGGGGAGATCTCCAAAATGGAATATTATGTGCTCTGGAAAAGTCCAACACTCAAAGCCTGTTTTAAGGCATGTGCAAGTACTTGTGATGTAATGTTAAGCAGAGGTAGCAAGAGATCAAATTATACCCACACACAAGAGACCCTATTCTTACAGCTATATCCATCTTCTTTGTGACGGCAGTGATATTTAAGGTCTACCAGTGACCTGATGCTTTAGTATAAGCATTCAAACAGCTAGAAGATGTGTTCTAATTTCAGAAACATTAAAATATGAAAAATATGTATTCAGAAGAAATGTAAACATGAATTTACTATGGAAGCACATGGGGACATTTGAAGCTATGCACACATGAACTGGACAAGGGACACCTTAGACATTAACAATGACTATCTGAGGTAAACATTTCACTATTTGTATTCTCATCAGTGTTTCTCGATTTCATCACTGATGTGTGTGCACCATGAATACCAATTTCATTCATCAGAAAGAAACTTGGTGTGGTAGTTTGAATGTAATTGGTCCCCATAAGCTCAAAGGGAGTGGCACTATTAGGAGGTGTGGCTTTGTTGGAGTGGGTGTGGCCTTGTGGGAGGAAGTGTGTCACCGTGGAGGTGGACTTCAGGATCTCACATATGCTCAAGCCACATCCAGTGTCTCAGTTCACTTCCTGTTGCCTGCAAGATTTGTCACTCTTAGTTCTTCTCCAGTACCATGTCTGCCTGCATGCTACCCACACCATGATGGTAATGGACTGAACCTCCGAAGCTGCAAGACAGCCCATTAAATGTTTTCCTTTACCAGAGTTGCCATGGTCATGGTGTCTCTGCACAGCAATAGAAACCCTAACCTTTAAGACATTGTGCATACAGAACATTAAAATCATATGTAAGAAGCGTGCACACAACCTTTTGACTCCCTTCTGTGACTTCCGTTCCCCCAGTTGTAAGTTTTTGTTTTTTGGGGTGTTTTTTTGTTTGTTTTTTGTTTTTTTTTTTTTTTTCTTTTTTTCTCTTCTTCATTTTGTTCTGTGTCCCCTCTGATGCCCAAACCAGCTGCATCTTCCATCTTCTGTGAACCTGAAGAAAACTCCCATAATGCCACTTTCCACCGCACCACAGGATAGCAATATGGCCATACTTTTAACTGGGGACTGGGGGAAAAATGGATCCAATTCCTTTGTGCTTAGGACTTCAGACTCCACCCAGAACTGTAAGAAGAGTATTCAGTGTGAAGGGCACCTGGGATACACTCTACAAACTCTGCTGCTGGGAAATTGGTTTCCTTTGAAAACACGACATGCTTCGTGTTCTTTCTCAAAAACTCAAAACTATTCTCCTCACTATGTGGAGCCAGAACACTAAGCTACTAGACTAAATGTTTGATTTTGTTGTTTGTATACTTGTGTAAGGAGTGGTGGGGTTTCTTTGGGAAGGACAAAGGAGGAATAATTATGTGCTATCATTCTCCATGAAACCGGATCCCCTTGTCATATTCTCCACTTCTGCCTTCCCAACACATACTTCACCTGTCCATCAGCCAGTCTTGTTACTTAGATGTCTAGAATACGCTCCATATCTGTCCATCTTCCTCGTCTCCCTGTCACCAAGTCATCAGCATCCTCCCTGCATGACGGTGACAGCAGGCTCTTTGCTGGCCTTTAGGCATCTTCTCCTGACCCTCTTTGGATCTCCTTACTCCCTTAAAGAGTTCTCATGAGCACTCAATAAGAACTGTTCCTGATAGGTGCTGGTGGGTTGCTCACCCTGGTGGCTGACCTCACACCAGTTTGCACATGGGCAACCCAAACTGGACTCAGGAGCCCAACAAAACAAAAATAAAAAGACATGAAGTTTGGAGGAAGGTGAGGCAGGGCACTTGAAGAGGTGGAGGGAGATAGTGAGGATGGGTATGATAAATATATGTTGTGTATATATTTCAAAGAATAAAAAAATGTCTTCTTGCTGGGCGGTGGTGGCACACACCCTTAATCCCAGCACTTGGGAGGCAGAGTCAGGCGGATCTCTGTGAGTTCAAGGCCAGCCTGGTCTAGAGAGCAAGATCCAGGACAGGCACCAAAACACCACAGAGAAACCCTGTCTCGAAAACAAACAACAAACAAACAAAAGTCTTCTTTTAAAAGCCATCTACCCCCTTTCATCTCCCATCACCCTGTTTTATGCCCCTTTCTGCACGTAGTGTTTGAGAAGAAGCGTCATACATGCTTGTCTGTCAATTTCTCTCTCTTCTTCCCTCTCCATCTTTCCCACACTACATCCTTGATTCCCAACACTACATGAGATGATGCCAATGTCTCAGCACTTGTTGAAAATAATGTGAAGGCAGGCTGGACTCCAACACCCCTGTTCGTGCAGTCTTGAGGAGGGCTGGATTGTGATTCGTGTGTCACACAATGATCAAATCTCTATTCTGCAAGCTTCTTTGCCCCTAACCTGTATGTTGTGGAGTTTCCATCATCCATACTTTGTGGGTGGTCAGAGTAAAAAGCTGGTGAAGGAAAGAGGCTAGTGCAGTGTCCAGGATCTGTTCAGGGCTACCCATCAACAGGGTCGGGGTCTGTGGAGAGATCCAGAGAACTCTGTGGCCCCACAAGTGGTCCCAAAGAAGATTTTTCATCCCTTGTGATCAGTTCATTTGCTAGACATTCAAAAACCACAGAAAAATTCCTTGCCCCAAGGAGTAAAATTTGTTTTAAAAAAAGACCTCACACACACTTCAAGACTTGTCCGTGGGACCGGATCTCTCCTACGGTGGGAAGAAGTTTGCCTTCCTTTCCCCTAGCTATCTCCATCTAAGAACTAACATGCGGCTCCTGTTTGCACTGCAGATTTTGCTCTCAGATTCCCTTCTTGGTGAGACTTTCTGGCTTCGATGCTTGCTGCTCACTGCCTCAGTCAGACAGCCTCACTGGTCCCAGGAAGACACTGGAGGGCAAGGTGGAGGTCCACGGAATCCCTCAGTCTTTGACCATTTTGTATTGCCATAGCCACATCCTTCAGGTTAAAATGTTGAGTACCATACAAAGAAAAGAAATTTGTTTAGTTCCTGATCCCAGTGGCTGCAAAGTTCTGTGTGGCTTCTTAGCTGCATCTGAAGCATGAACCCATGCAAGACAGCTGGGAGATGCCACAGATGGAGGAAGAGGAGGGGCTAGATGTTCATTCTGCCTGTCTTAGACATGAGGGCATCTACTGCTGTGATAAAACACTATGACCAAAAGCAACTTGGGGTGCACATGTGTGTATATGTGAGGTTATTTCAGCTTACAACTTGTAGTCTGTCATCTAGGGAAGTCAGGACAGGAACTCAAGGCAGGAACCTGGAGACAGGAGCTAAAGCAAGATCATGAGGAAGTTCTGCTTACCTGTTTGCTCAGCATGCTTTCTTACTTTCTTATAGCACCCAGGACCACCAGCCCAGAGGTGGCACTGCTCACAGTGAACTGAGCACTCTCACATCAACTATCAATCAATAAGATGTACTGCAGGCTTTTACAGTCCAATCTGGTGAGAGCATTTTCTCAGTTGAGGTTCCCTCTTCCCAAATGACTCTAGTTGGTGTCAAATTGACATAAAATTAGCTAATACAGCCTCCTTTAAAATTTATTTATTTATTTATTTATTTATTTATTTATTTATTTATTTATTTATTTATTTTTACTCTGTAGCCCATCTGGCTTGGAACTCATTTATGTAGCTCAGGCTGGCCTCGAACTCATGATAGTCCTCTTGCCTCAATCTCCTGGTTGTTGAAATTACAGGCTTGAACCATCATGTCTGGCTTTAGCTTTCCATTTTCATGGTAACCTGCTCTCCTAGGAACTAACACTCTCCCTGGAGACCTATCTCACTCTAAGAATCCAGCAACCATCTGTGATGAGGTGGAATCAATTCCCACTCGGCCCCTCCTGTCAAAGGTCCATCACCTTTCAGAAGCACTGCCCTGGGGACCTGAGCTGCAGCACATGAAAATTTAGATGAACCATATGTGAATCATATCATCCTTCTAAAATCCAGTGAACTCAGTTGCACCAGGGACTAATGATGGCTCCTGAATTCCTTTGCATATGTTGCTGTCTCCTGGGGACACTAGTGCAGGTGGAGGTTAAGGAGCAACTCCAAGGTGACCTGTGGTCTCCAACTCAATATGAAATCTCCCTAGGAAGGAACTTCCCTGGGAGGTTATTGTAGTGAAGGCATCATGGCCTGGGGGGTACATGCTCTTCCAGCACGAGACGAATCAATGACCCAAAAGAAAGAGGTAATAGAAGACACAGAGGTGGGGCCAGTCAAAGTATTGTGATCTTTTTTTTCCCTGAGTACATGTATGTGTATACGTGTTCATGTGGGTTCAGGCACACGTGAGACTAAAGATTGATGTCATACATCTTCCTCGGTTCCCTCACCTGTCTTTGCCTCCTCAGTGATGGGTTTGCAGAGATGCGCCCTGGCTTTTACATGAGTGTTGGAGATCAAACTCCGGTCCTCATGCTTGTGTGGCCGGTAGCCATCTCCCCAGCCCCCATGCTCTGTTCTGATGGTCCTGGGAACTTAGAGACTTGAGACTCAGAGCATTTGGTGTATGTATACCAGGTAGTGTAACTCAGGGAATTCTGGAAGGGACTTCAATTCACACTTACTGATTTAGAGGAACTTCCGGAACATTCCAGTAGGTTAGCTAGCCCTGAACACATTTTTTTCTCATTGTGGAGATAAGGCGACTGAGGAGCAGAGATGAGGTGGTACAAGCCTGTGACTTCTTACTTTTCTCTGATGCCACACTACCCTAGAGCAAGGTCTCCATTCCCCTCTCTCTCCCAACTGAAAGCTGTGTCCCCCACATTCGTGAAATATTTAACCCACTCTGAAGAGCCTCATGTCACCTCTACATCAATGTATTCAAATCTAAACTTCATCTGCCATGGTTTTCTGGGCCAGTGCCACCAAGGACGACCCTTGCAGGTGACAGAGACTGGAAACAGAACATTTATTTTTAGTGGATCCCCTACCGCTGGCAGTTTCCAACACTGTGAAGTCTGCATACACCATGAACTACAACTGGTCCTTCGAAACGACTGCTGATGTACTTGGGGTGGGGCGGGGGGGCATGCAAATGAGTGCCTGCCAAACCACCAATGTAAAGTTGTTAGGAGCCCCCAAACTGTGGCAGCAGAGGGGAGACAGGGACCCCCAGAGTTGCCAGTCTGGGTATCCCAAGAGCATCAGTCATAAAAGGTGCAGTACCCTCATCTCTGTCTAGACTTGGACA
This sequence comes from Peromyscus aztecus, assembly GCA_902168405.1. Taxonomy (NCBI): domain Eukaryota; kingdom Metazoa; phylum Chordata; class Mammalia; order Rodentia; family Cricetidae; genus Peromyscus; species Peromyscus aztecus. The sequence continues at coordinate 35,015 of CABHPQ010162322.1, forward strand.
CTGTTCACATTTCCCAGCTTCTCTTACCTTGATAGGAATATTCCAAAACACAAAAAAGCAGCCTAGCCTTGTTCTTCCATTAGACGCAGCTAGGGAGCTCCGGAAACCACTGGGTCCAAAGCTCAATCTTGGGGTCCTTGTAGTGGTTTGCAAAGCCCTGTGTGCAGTAAGCACAGGGAGCCCATGGAAGCCCCTGCACTAGACCCAGAATTGACATCACACCTCACCAGCAACAGCTACTGTGTCCTTGCCAGCTGCTCTGGGCAGGATGCCCCCTGGCTCCCACCCTTGGATCAGCCATGCCTGGCACAGAAGTACATCCACAGCTCTGTCCCAGAGGTTCAAGGTACCATCTGACAACCTAACAGCGATGAGCTTGGAACATGGGCCTGACTGGTCTGAAGGCCAGACTTCTTCCCCGTAAATAGGTGGCATAGAGAATCTCCCCAACGCTGTCCCACCTTAAAAGCATTCTGTGCCTGGCTGTGTCTCCAACATCACTGCAGGGAAGACGGGAACTGCCACTATTAGGAACCTGATGTTTCCTAGCAAAGTAAAAACGTACTTTTCCACGGCACGAGCTTGAATAGAGTGATGGAAGGTAGAAAGGAGTTCAAAGCTCATCTTAGGCAGGTTCTGGTTATGTGGTATCAGGGAATCCCTCCCCTTCTCTGTGCCTTAGTTTGTGAGCCTGGAAAATGGGTACTAACTAAGAAGTAATGAGATCTTTTATAGAAAGCACTCTGCGTTTTTGTTGGTAGTAGGAAGTATCTATGCTGTGACTGTGGGGGATATCCTTTGGGATACAAGATTGGAGGTCCCTCTCCTTTAGAGGCACACTGATGACATATTGCCGTTGTTGGCCAGTGACTCTTGGCCATTGAAGTGGTGACCCATCAATCACATGTAGTAGAAGACTTTCTTTAACGGTATCTCTCCCTTTTCTTGGTGAGCCATGAAGTTACTTGTTACAAGTGGTACCCCTAGTAGGTGGGCCTTTCCTAGCCTAGACCTCTGAGAGAGTGTGTAGAACAAAACTTGTCCCAGCCTTACAGGGCCAAGCATGGAAGGCTGGAGTTCTTCTCCCATGATTTAAGCTGCCAAAACTGACGGCCTCAGTTTAACTTGGGGCTATACCTCCTAACCAATGCGCTCTCTAGTAACCCTAGATCTCTCTAGATGTCACACTATTAGGACACAGGACATGGACACCCTGCCCTTCTCTCTCTCTTCCTCTCCTGTTATGTGAACCCACGGGAGTCTATTAAAGGATCTCAGGAATTTATTAAGATATAGAATGGGGGATAATACACTCACGGATACAGAAGGAGGTCAACACCACTGCTTATCCAGCTGTCGTTGTGCCTCCGCTCTGCCCAGGAGTCTTCGGAACCAACTATCTGGTCTCTGACCATCCAAGAGACTGCATGACCACTCTCCCTCAGCTCTTAAGGCGTCAAGTATGCAGACAAAGTCACACCCTAGGACTTGTACCCCAAAGCCATTGGTTGAATTGAATGAATTCCCACAACACTTCCCATTAATTGTCTAAATAAGAAGGTTCTAAACCTAATACAAAATTATATATACAAGAAGACCAATTATTGACTATTGTCCAGAAGAAAGAGTAATAACATAAACAAAAATGGAACTACAATCAACAAGAACAACATCAAGCAAGAAACACATACTAAATGTCCAGTCCAAAGGTAATTGGCAAATTCCAGAGATAGCTGTCCTGTCCTGAAGAATCTAAAACTTGTACCTGATATACTCTTAGCTAAGATACGAGAGGATACCCCATCAAAGACCTGAGAAGGGAAATGATATTACCCGAGGAAGTGCAAGCAGGCAACTTCTAAAGTATGCAAGAAATAACAGAAACAGCTGGCTTCCTGGACAGTCACCCAATGTCTTTCTGCAACATTGATGCATCCACTTTTGGCTACAGGCCTAGAATATCTGACAGACCATTTCCAGAAGCAGGACAATTTGAAAGACTGTCCTACTCTGTCTTGGCAAGGTTCGGCAGTCGCTTTTCCTTGTGTCCCGCTCATCCAGATTGGACAGCATGCTTACTGTAAGCAGTCAAGGCAAGGGCAGTTCTTTGCCCAACAGGCCATTTTTGCCAAGAAGAAGACAAGCTCCACATGGAGTGTCTTCGATGCCCAATATCTTTTGGGGGGAGGGGCATAGATTGTTGCTGACAGGAGCAATCATGTCTCACGTCAATAGAATTTTAAGTTATTAAAACATTTAAATGTCATATTCTCTGGGTCTTTGAAGTATTTGAAGATTACCTATTCATCTGAAACATATCTTTTTATCTAGAAAACTTAACTAATGTGACTATATGTTTGACAAGCACAGGTGACTATTAACCTGTAATTCTTATCAACCTATATAGCTTAAAAACTAAGACTTCACAATATAAAAACAAACCATCTATAAACAGATGTCAGTATAAGGACAATGACCTCGAATTTGTGACCATATACATAAATATCTTTAATCAGAGGTAGAAATGTATAGTGCAATATGACAAAAATATCCTTAATTTGTATCAATATACAAAATATCCTAAACAGAATTAGAACATACATACAGTATGAGAAATAGAATTTTACATTTGTATCAATATACAAGAATATTTTAAACACAAGTACAAACATATAGACAATATGACAAATACAATTTTGAATTTGTAACAATATGCAAATTATCTTAAACAGGAATAGAAAAATAATTTTACTATTTTACCAACTAGCTCAGTCAGTAGAGCATGAGACTATTAATCTCAGGGTTGTGGGTTCATGCCCCACGTTAGACACCACTTGTTATGTGAACCCATGGGAGTCTGTTAAAGGACCTCAGGAATTTATTAAGATATAGAATGGGGATAATACACTCACAGATACAGAACAGAGTAAACAACACTGCTTACCTACCTGTTGTCCTCCGTTCTGTCCAGGGGTTTTGGGAACCAACTGTCCGTTCTCTCACCACGACTCTCCTTCAGCTCTTAAGGGGTCATGTATGCAGACAAAGCCACACCCTAGGGCTTGTATCCCAAAGCCATTGGCTGAACAGAATGAATTCCCACAATGCTCTCCCCCAGTGAGCTGCAGCTCTCTACCTTAGTTACCCCCTCTTATTCCCTGTTCCCTCATTGCTGAGGTCTGAGCAGGCTCAGGTGGGACTGGAGTGAAGGCAGCATGATGAGCCAGGAAGAGTGGGCTGTTTGGAACCCAGATACTCTTTGACTCTCAGCCTGGGCAGCAGAGGTGCTCCTCCAAGCCCGGCTGGAGCTGTGAGCTCCAACACACATCCTGTGCTACCCATCATGCTTCCAAGGAGAGGAGGGGGAGTCAAAACTCAGCCTCATCTTGGAATCTAATAAATCTGCACTCCTCTAATGAGGTCTGGAAGCTAAGCAGATAGTTCTGCCCTCCTCTAATGGTGTCTGGAAACTAAGCAGACAGTTTTCCACCTCTTGCATTAAATGGGAGTTAGAAGGACTGTCTACTCCTGCTCCACTGTGTAGAGGGCTAAACTGAGGCATGAGGAAGGAATGGAATCTGCCTGGGGTAGTACTCTGGGGAAGCAATATACCAGAGACCACAACCCCACTGTCAGCATAAGCATGGAGCCCAGATGCCATGGTAGGACACGGTTCTGGAACTTGAGGTCAGTTTGGCTTAGCAGTTTGACCAAGGAAGCAGCTCCCATTGATCTGAGTTTGATGTCTACTCTCAGGGGACCGTAGGCTCCTCCTACCAGAGACAGGACTCAGAATGTTCAGAGGGCTCTGAACAGTTTGTATACTCAGAATGGACCCTTGCCTCCTCCCCTCCAATCAGATCTTTGTGCAGGCTCTGAGGCTAGCGGAGAAAAATAGAATATAAGAATCAAGATAGGAGCCAAGAGCCAGTGAGATGGCTCGGCGGGTAAAGAGCTTGCTGTGCAAGCCTGAGGACAGTGTTCAGATTCCCAGCACCCAACTGTAAGCTGGAGACTATGGCTTACGCCTGTAACTCTGCTACTGGTGACGCAGGGACAGGAGGATCCTGGGATCTTCTTGATGGTTACCCAGTTTAGCTACAACAAAGAGCCCCAGGTACGGGAAGAGACCTAGTTTCAGAAAAAAAAAGTGAGAAGCCATGAAGACACTCAATGTGAAGCTCTGATATCCACATAGGCATACACGCCTGTACACACATGTGTACCCATAAACACATACCCTTCCACACACACTCCAACAATAAAAAGATTATAGGAAAGGAGAGGTCGTCAAAGTTGTCAATAGATGGTCATACTGGTTGTCTCTTCTGGTCCTTCTACCAAAGTCACAGACCCCAGAGAGAGCCTGGCTGTGATGGGTACATCTGCTCCCTTCCCATGGTGGCCATTGTATCTTAGATGCTGTCTAATAGGCCTTCTTGTCAGGGACCTGCCTATGTGAGACATGCTAAGCTTGGATCTCTTTGTCCCCTTGGCAGCTCTTCTAGCTTGAGAGGCCCTTGTGAGCCTTCTCCTGGAGAGGTGGGGGCAATCTCTCAGAACATGGTATCTGTGGAACTGGCAACCACGCTTTTGGCTGCAGGTGTGTAGGTCAGGTGACCCATATGCTCTGTCTGGACTTTCTCAGTTCAGGAACTCGAATTCTGTCCTCATCAAATCACACCCACCTGGGGCCTCTTTAGACCCACCCACTTGCTGGACCCGGTACCACTCTAAGACATTGCTAGTGCTCCAGAGGACAAGCAGAAACAAAAGAGACCTTGGCACAGACTGGCACAATGTCACTTTCCCCTGCTGGCCAGACATCTCCAATCTCAATTCAACTTCAACCCTCTAGAGCAAGCCCCACTCCAGGCTGCTCCAGTCTTTCTAAATCTCTACTCAGGCATCTTGTCTGTTGTCCAAAACAAGCTATGGAGCTGAGCCCCAAGTTAAGAAGCATGGAAACTATTTGGCTTCACATGGGCCATGGCAGGAACATGGAAGTGGAAAGGAATGATATTTTGGGGCCAGTCATTCCAACCCAACCTACAGGCACTCCCCTCCTCTCCCCTCCCTCCACACAGAAAAATGCTGGCGTTTAGCCTTGGATGACGTAACCTTTCCTGTCTGCAGATTCTTCCCAGTGAACCTGGTTCTGGGACCGGAGCCTGGCTCAACTTCCCCATCTAACTCCGTCAGCACACATGTACTCAGACTTTCCCTGCTCCTTGTCTCCTCTTCCTTCTTTATTGAGCAGAAGCATCTAGAAAAGGAGGGATGGTCTTGCATCAGCATCGTCACTAGAGCCTCCGGTTGCCAAGGACATTTCCACATACCAGGCTCTGCCTCCCTGCTGCCTGGCAGAGTCTGCTGATCCTGATCCACTATCTAGCCCAGTGCCTGTTACTTTGAGTCCTGGATTCCAGCTGCACTTTTCAGGCATCTGTAACCAAGGTGTCAGCTGAAGCCTTTGGGTCCTGGCTATTTAGACAGGCATGGCTGCAACCTCCAGCTCTAAGATCTGAAAAGCCCACAGATCCCTGTGCCTCCTACTCCTGGAAGAACCCTGCATACCTCTCTAGACCAAGCCTGTGCCCCAGGAATTCACTGTCTACTGGTGTAAGTTGTAAACGTCAGAACTATGTTGAGGCCATCAAGGGAAGGATAGGCCAGCATTACAAAACCCATAACCTCACAGCTCTGTGTTCTCACCCCTCCCCTCCTCTCCTTCCTGGCCCCCTCTCACAAAGCCCACCCTGGAGCTCCTATTGGGTCCATCCACCTCCTCTTGAGCCAATGTGAATCTTAGCTTCAGTCTCAGGGGGAATTGGTGGAAAGGGTCCCCCTCATCTCATTCTATGTCAATTACTTCTGTCCATGGCTTAGGTCCCAGGGCCATGTCTGTCCCCAGCCACCCAGCAAGCTTCTGGGCTCTGGTCCCAGTTAAGTGTAGGAAAGCACAAAGGATGACGAAGGGAAGGAATTAAAAAGATCCTCATCTCTTTAAAAATTATGCAGCTGACTCATTCTGTCTCCTGAAGTTTATGACATGGTCTCCATAACATGGGGAGTGTGGGAGGGTTGTAGCTGGCTGATACCCGCCAACCTGGCTCCTGAAGCCCACCCACAGTTAGCTCCTATCCCTGGGTCTGCAGAATTGGAGGGCAGCAGAGCTCAGACTCTGGGACCTTACAGAGCCCAGGTTTCCCTTCAGAAGCTGACCCTTCCTGACATGTCATGCATCCCATCAGAACCCTGCTCCTTATGGGGTGGTTCCCACTGGGTGGGGATATTAGGGAAATTACAAGAAACAGGAAAAGAGGAGGCTTCTGAATCCTTGGGAACATGCTAGCCCAGGGGGAGATACTGGCTTCCTATTTGTTGAACCCAGGAAATGCCAGCTGATTTCAACACACCCCTCAGTAAGTCCCTAATTAGGAAGGCAAGACACTGTCACAGGAGCCACATGTCTCATCCCCGTGCCAAATGCCATGGGTTTCTGGATAGGCTGATGGCACATGATGGGCTCGCTTCCCTCCCTGGCACAGACAGACGAGGAGAACGGATGGATGCTGCTGCCCACTCCCCAGGCTGTGGACCTCAGAGCAGGCAGGGGGGCCTGGCAGCTGCAGCA
>CABHPQ010162323.1:0-39819 GCA_902168405.1 Peromyscus aztecus
AATAATTGCATCTATTTTGGATCAGGAGTTGTTGATTTCCATTTACCTGCCATCATAACCATAATCATTGCCATCAGTATTTGCATGTCTTGTCCTTTAAGGATTTTTTTCTCAACTTCCCAAACCCAATTAATTATTCATCTGCTATTGAATTTTTAGGATATTTAATTTCTTTTTTATGTCATATTTTTATTATTTTTGTATGTCTCCTTTTCCCTACTAAATAAACAAGGGTTCCATGAAAGAGTTCTCACAGAAGCTTTCAAACAGATATTAATTACATAATTTATAAAAATCAGGAAGCTGCTCTAATTTACCTTTATATGTTTTGCTCTTGATAAACAATGCATAATAACATGTATAAATAAGAAAGGTGTTAATCCAGTGCATTTTCACATGCTGACACACAAATAATTCTTTCCATATCTCTTTCATTATTGCAAACCAATGTTTGAGTTTATATAAATTTAGCTTACTTCAGTCTTACATTTTTTTAAAAATAAATTGCAGTATCTCGGTAACAAAAATAAAGACAAAAGAAAAATATGTTCTAAGAGAAAGATAACCAGGGTATGTGTGCAATTCATCATAAAGATCTCTCCCTTTTACAAGAATACTAAGAGTTTAAAATAGAATTTAAAGTTCTTCCCTATAAATTACTTTTCCTCATCTTCACAATAGATCAGATAAATTAATATTTTTACTCCTATTACAGAAGGAAAGTAGAAATCAGAGAGTTAATTGGCAAAGATTATGTAACTGGAGTTGGAATCTGAGCTCAGGACATGCAATGCAGCTAGTGGTAATTCCATTGTACTAGTACTCACTTTGAATGCACCCAGCTTTTCTATATCTGCAGGACTGGTCTGAGGATCCCCATTGTGGTGGATTGAGTAAGAATTGCCCCCATGGGCTCATAAATTCAAATGCTTGGTCATCAGGGAGTGGCACTATTTGAGAGGTATTAGGAGGAGTGACCTTGATGGAGTAGATGTGTCCTTGTTGAAGGAAGTGTGTCACTTGGGGTCACTTTGGAATTTCAAAAGCACAAGCTAGTCCCAGAATCTCTCTTCCAGCTGCCTGGGTTTCTGGATGTATAACCCCCAACTCCTTCTCCAGCACCATGTCTGCCTGTGTGCCACCATGATCCCTGCCATGATGATAATGGACCTCTGAAACTGTTGTAAGCCAGCCCCAATTAAATGCTTTCCTTTATAGAAGTTGCTGTGGTCACAGCATCTCTTCATAGCAATGGAACTCACACAAAGAGACCCACGGATGTTAAAATCGTTAGATTCTCAAGTCTCATATAAAATGAGGCTGTGTTCACATCTAATGTGTGCACATCCTCCTAAATGCCTTAAATCATCCTAGTCTAGTTAATTATAAAACATATACAGTATAAATGTTATGTAAATAATTTTTATGCAGCATTGTTTAGGAAATGTCCAAAAAAGAACTACATGCTGAGTACAGAAACAATTTTTAATAGCGAATATTTTTATTTATTTATTTATTTATTTGTTTATTTATTTATTTATTTATTGGTTTTTCAAGACAGAGTTTCTCTGTGTAGCTTTGCGCCTTTCCTGGAACTCACTTGGTAGCCCAGGCTGGCCTTGAACTCACAGAGATCTGTCTCCTGAGTGCTGGGATTAAAGGCATGTGCCACCACCGCCTAGCCACCAAATACTTTCAATATGAGGTTGGTTGAACTTTCAAATTCAGAAAGCTACTTGTATCCTTATGGGGGCATCAAGATCAGACCTCCTTGTAGGTACCAGACACAGGCTATGACCTCCTAGGCACTGAGCTCTAGAGACAAGTTGTGCCCTCATGGGTGATTAAAGTCCACAAACAATGTATTTTCTGTACTTTTCAGTACAATCTGTCACACCCAAAAACTACTTCATCCATTTTCATCCAGCCCTTACAGCATGACCTCTTTGCCCTCTCTCAGCCACTGTGCTGAGCCGCAGTGTGTCTTCCTTTCCCCATAACCAAAGGCCAGAGTCTACTCCCCACCGCAGGTGTGAGTGCAGACTACTTCATATTGTTTGCTTTCATTCATCAGTTCACTTCTGAGCTTCATTAGCCCAACTTTGTCCCTGCAGAATCACTTTCACTTACTTAAATCTCCAGCCTATTATTAGAAGATATACAAAGTAGCCGTGTGAATTCTTCCTGTACATTTGATGTAAAGCTGTAAATGAAGATATTGTATTGCTCAACATTTTTATAAGGTCAGCTGATACATTCTTTTGAAAATGAGTTTGGGAAAATGTCATTTTTTTTCTTAAAAAAATCATAACACTTCCTTCCAAGGGTGATGGGAATGATCTAATCACAATTTGCCTTTTGCCTGAAATTTTCTGGATTCCAAGCAGTGATCTCTTCCATTTAGTCTGTTTGCCTTTTCTTTTTCTGGGCTGTGATTCTTAAAAAACAACTCAGTGACATATATATTAACATCTCTCAATTTACATGTTGGTTAGATTCCTGGAAAGTGGCAAGTGATTCAAAAACACTTAGATCAATGGAAATTTTGCATAATAAAAAGAATATACATTCTGGTAGCTTTAAAAAATGAAGATTCTGTCCTATTTGTTCTATACAGCATCAAAATGAACTCTGAATAGTTTATGAAATATGTAAATATGTAGAAATGTTTACCAATAAACAGAAATATAATCACACAGCACACTTTGTAATAGATCTACAATAGACAAGGTATGGAACCATTGGAAATTCTTGTGTTAACGAGTGTTACACACAAAAGTGAAGTATGAGCCCATAATGGTCACCAGCTAACATTTAAAGGCATCAAAGAGCCTAAATATTTATACCACTGGGATCAGTCTGTTTCCATTTCTTTATCTGCAAGTAGATTCATAACAAATTCCTATGTAATTGTGTCTGTCTTTAGTTTTCCTTGTTAGCTTTTACATTGTAAATAAATTCCACGTTATTTCCAAATGGGCTGCCACACACACATACACACACACACACACACATACACACACACACACACACACACACACACACACACACACAGAGAGAGAGAGAGAGAGAGAGAGAGAGAGCAAGAGAGAGCTGATTGTTAAAAAGTTCAGAAAATTGTGAACCTGACAACTACTGATATCTGTATCTGATAGCTGCTATTAAACATAATGAAAAATATTTATACCACAGAAATCATCACACTATAAAGCAGCAGCCCTCCATTCTTTGGCTTCTACTCAGATAATCAGTTGACCAGCTCTTCTGGGCAAACCAATTGTTAGTTAGGGAATGGCAAAAATTAATTATAACACAGCCATTTTAGGGCTTTTAAATTTAAATATATACTTAGTTACTGGCTATTTAAAAGACAAACATTTGAGGCAATGCTGAAGAAATTGGACCTCGCATCTATTTTCAATAGTATGGTTTTTAATGTTGTCTGTGGTGTTGATTCTTCAATTTATATTCTAAAAACCCAGCAATGCTTTGAATTAGCTTGGGAGTTTTATACACATCTTGAAGCTTTCCTGAACTAAGGCAAACCAGATATACAATGTTGTAATGATTTAAAGATCACTGAACAGTACTGTACTTTGTACCTGAATAGTTCCTCAAAGACTTTTGTGTTAAGTCATGGTCCTGGGTCTGTGAGAAGTTTCCATGGGTAAAGCCTTTGCAGCATAAACCTGACAACCTAAATTCAATCTCATGATCCCATGTAAAGGTTTGAGGTGAGAAGTGATGCCACAAAGTGGTCCTCTGACCTCCAAGTGCACACCACATTTACTATTATTTATGTTTCTCTAGAAAGCACAGGCATTCTTGACTTCATTCTGTAGTTTTGTTTACTTTTTTACTACTGCTTTTTTATTCTTTGACTTTTACATTTGTCTAAATTTTGTTTGGCATTTTATGTTCATCTCCTGTAAGAAAAAATATTCTGTAAATATCCTAACATTTCTTAAGCTAATATATGAGTAATGAAACATTTTCTGTGTCGTTTTCCATCATTTTTAACAGTCAATGTAAAAATCCTTACTATTTGTCAGCTATTGTTGTTTCTTCACTTTAGGGTTTTATTGATCATCCTATTCACGTCCTATGCTTTATACCTACTAAAGGGTCACATATTTGTTTGCATACTTGTTTTAGATAAGAGATAACTGTTATTTTATGAAAAAGGAGTATTTATTTCATAATGTAAATATATTTTCCAGTTTATTATTTGTCTTTTAAATTTTTATGTTGCTTGCTGCTTTAGAGAAATTAGTGGGTCCTTTAACTAGGCAATCCAGCACTCAGGAGGCTAAGACAGAAATATGGCAAGTTTGAGACCAACTTGGGCTAAATAGTATGACCTGACAGAAAATCCACACCCAGGAAATCTCAATTATATGGTTGCTTAAACAAGACCTGAATGATGGCACCAGTTGACATGACAACATAGAAAGAAAATTTTCACTTAACTCCAGTCCTAGATGAAGAATGACAGGGAATTAATGACTGCTGAGAGACAGATAGGAGATAACCCTAAATGGTTATCAAATACCAAGGACTCAGCATAAAAACATACAGACAAGCAATACTAAAGGTAAACAACAGGTTATATGTATGCATTTATTTGTTTATACATGGCCATTAATTTGAGAGGAAGTGGCTGGGGGGACAGAGAGGCTGGAGGAAGAAGAAGGAAGTGGGGTAAATGATGTGATTATGTTTTAATTATATAAAAAGGGAAAAATTAAAAGATATAAGTAATCTAAAACCAAAATTTCTTACTTTTATGCATGGATTTTCCTTTCGAATGTAACTTTTGAAAGTCTTATAGTAGTCCAGCATCAGAGAGGTAGTAGTCTAATTGCTTTGAATTAATGCTTTATACCTAAAACTGAAGATTTTTGAAGTTCATTTGCAATAACTTTTAAGATACCTTACTGTTTTACCAGCCATTAATTCACAGCTTCATTTGCCGCCACTGACTTGATACAACGTGCTCACTATGTTTTAGTTCTCTTTCTTGGCCTTCAATTCTGTTCATTTGCATTTCTCCATCTCAGTTGGAATGAACACAGACCTTCTACAAAAATTTTAGCTTTCTAATTAGCTTCAGAATCTGGCAATGAAGTACCCACTCCTTATTCTTTAAAATCACCAGGCATTTGCCTCTTTCCATTCTCCACGTTAATTTGAGAATTATTAAGTCTTCCCCACAACACACACACATTCACATCCCAATCTCATACTAAAAATTGTATTACACTATAAATTTAGATGGCTAGTGATATAAACATTTGTACACCTGAGAGAAATAAAAAGATAACATCTTCCATCACTTGCCCCCCAGACTGGTAGAGACGCAGCATATTATTTAGTCCTATCTGTTAAAGCACTTTCAGTTCAACCAGAATTGGGTTGTCAACAGCAAGCAGCATGGCAGGAGCTGAGAGCCAAATGTAGGTAAATTTATGTATCTGCCCTCCAAAACATTGGAGCAAACCTGTATTTTGAGGTAAATTATTATGTTAATGGGGAAAATACATTTTTGTAGTGAGTACTATTGTACTCACATTTTTGCTATTTAATCTGAGAATATAATAATTGATTTTATTTTCAAAAACGTTAAGAAACATGTTCTAATTTCTAAACTAAGAAAAAAGCTACATTGAAGCCTATAAATTCGTATTTTGCTGTTTGTTATATTCATTCACAAATATACATATTTTCATAATAACAATCATCTTAAGAAATAATTGTTAACATTTGAATGTTAATATTCAATTATATTATAATGTAATCAAATACTATATGGTGTGGACTACCAACCAAAGTGTGTGTGTGTGTGTGTGTGTGTGCATGTGAGTGTGTGTGCAAGTATGTATAATTATGTGTATGTTTGCATGTGTGTGTTTATGCATGTGTGATGTGGATGTGTGTGAATGTGTGTGTGCTTGTGTATGTTGAGTTCATGTGTGTTTGTGTGTACATGTGTTTGTACATTGACGCATGTGTGTGTTTGTGTGGATACGTATGTGCATGTGTCTGTATATATGCATTTGTGTACATCTGTGAATGCATACTCACATGTGTGTTTATATCTCATCTGGGAAATTTTTCACTTCTGTCTGAAGAACTCAGAGACTGGTTTAATTGGGGCATTCTTTTATCATACCTCATATAAACTGTGATTATAATTGGTATGTGATTAATAATACATGGCAAAAGGAAACCAATACAATATTTCTACCTAAATCTAGAGTCTTTCATTTAAAGCTATGGGTATTTCTCTTCAATCAAGTGCTGTGAAGCAGCAAACCCTTAACAGATCATGTGAATCATTAATTACAAATTATAATTTCAAAAATGTCACAGTTACATTTCTCATTGCTACAAAAAAAAAAAAAAAACACCTGGAGAAAAGTAACACCAGGAATGATTTATCTGGGATCACTTTTCCAGGGTACAGTCCATGGTGACCTGGAAGGCGTGGTGCCAAGAACTGCAGGCAGCTGCTCACACTGCATCTGCAGTCAGGAAGACGAGAATGACCAGTGCGTCTGGTCAGTTCACTTCCTCCCTTTTATTCAGTGCTGGGACCCAGCCCATAGGTCGACACCACCCACACTTAAGGTAAATCTTTTTGTCAGGGGCGACAGAAGTGCAGTGCTGCACTGTCACCTTCAGCGGGTGGAGGAGTTCCCTTAGCCTCTGCAGGACTTGAACTGGGGCCAACCCAAGATTTGTGGTTTCAATGCAGAAGAGGATTTCAGGACTAGCCAGCATAAAGCAGAACCTGGATTTTATTAAAAATAGGAAGAAGTACTCATGAATAAAAGACACCAAAAGTGTGAATGTGGGCTTCTTAAAAAAAGAGTTGCAGTGAAAGACATTTTTAACAAACACTTTAAGCTTGAAGTTTAAGCAAAAGAAAGATATGTAGGGAAGGAATGAGACATACCCTGCAATGAGTATGGACTTCACAAGAGAGGGCAGCAATCAAGTGTTTTATCTACACATATCATTTTTGAGGACACCCAATAACTTCTCAAAGGGTGCTAAGAAATCCTTGAATTTTCTTTCTCTTTCTTTGTCATAGGTGAGATCAAAGGGTGGGTTGGGACGAGACTTACAGAAGATAGAAGGTGAAACCAGGGTCCCTTGGATTTACCAAGGAAGTTTAGGGCACACTCTCTCACTGGAAAGGGAGTTTCTGGTGAGATCCTTAGACAATTGTAAGTTTTTCAGGTAGAAAAGCAAAAAGGCCTCAAGCAGTCTTCTTACCACAATTGTGATGGAACTTGATTCTGATTCTCAGATTGTGAGATATTCCATCAAGACTCCTGGATATGCCCAGAGGTTTGTCTCCTCAGTGATTCTAGATCCTGCCAAGTTAGCGATCAACATTAACTATCAAAACAAAAGAGAAACCAGGCTCAATGTCACATGAACAATACAAATTGATTTTCTTTGTCAGTCAATATCTCTGCTACTCAGTTTCTCTTTTCGTAAGTAGAATATTCTCTAAAAGCATCATGTCAATTTAAAAGCATAATAATCTATTCTACTTGTTAGCAAAAGTATGCATAAATGCTGTGATGAGAGTTCTATTCAATAATCAACAAATATTAGGGAAGCTGGGAGACTGAATCCTGAATTCCACTGAAAAGTTTCTGCATTGAGAGCCTGAATTAAAAGATATGAAACTGAACTTGGAAAGTTCAGAATGGATTCTGGTAGAATCCAGTTATAAAACACAAGAAAAAGGACTCTGCTTTAGGCTTTGTCTCCAGGAATTATAAGGTAAAGTGTTATTCCTTGAAGAGTCACAGATATAGGTTGGATATACAGCTCAGAATGTTTGAATGATAGAATTTTTGCTTAACATGCTCAAGGGTTTGAATTCTGTCCCTTAGCACAAGCTTTAAAAAGTGATGTGCATATAACACAATTGTTTTTAACCATACCCAGAGCTGAACATTAAATGTCTAGAAATTATTCAATATTCTATATAACTGAAATTGCATAAATCTTATATTCTATCAGAAAGGTAACTGTGTAAAGAATTTGTCACAATTTCTTCCAAACTGAAACATTTCATCCTAGAGGAGGGCTCTCCTTAGGTTCAGGAGGTGAATAAAACCAACAGAGCTCAGGAAGTAAGCAATTCACAAGTCCTAGGAAGTCCCTGAAACTTATAAGATCCATAATGCTCTTCCAGATGATATAGTTAGTAATGATTACTAAGAGAAGAAAGGGATCCTCCAGGCTATTCAGTTGTTTGTAAACCATGCAAAGATCTACAGAGATTCAGTTCTCATGAGTCATCACTTAAGGTAGGTGAGTTTTCCAATGAAATAGCTACTGAGTCACTCCTACTACTTGAAGTAACCCCTCAACCATACTCTGCTAAGCAACCTCAATGAATGTATTGGTTTGCCATATTGGACTTTGGTAGTATAGTTACTTTGATCTGTTGTCAGTTCCCATCCGAAGTAAATAGATGTTTATTTGAATCTCCCAGAATAATTTAACACCACAATGAGGTGCAATATATGTTAACGAGTTTGACCATGTAATTTCCCAATGTACCTTCCAATGTACACCTTAAACCAATACATTTTTATAAAATAGACAAAAAAGAAAATGATTTTTAAATAAAAATAGAAGGGAAAAAGTTGGAAATTTGAACTTTCCACTTTGAACAATTATATGAGTTTTACATAATCATTTATGAAATTTCAAACAAATTAGAATTTGAGAAAATAAGAAATTAAAATCTCTAACATTAAAGAACTTTGAAAATGTCATGTGGTAACCTAGTATCATAGAAGCTTCCTAAAATAAATACTATAAAAAAGGAGTTTAAATGGAGTTATCCTATAATATGGGGACAATCCCTTGCCCCAGACACTATTGGCTATCAAATGGAAGCCCAAGACGTGGAGGAGGGAGGGAAAATGTGATCAAATTTATTGTTTGAAATTCTCACTAATAAAAATAGTTATTAGTGCCAAGTATACTAAGTTACTTCTTTTTATGTTGTTGTTCAGTGGGGTTCTATAAAACTCCTGTCAAGCAATATAGGCTATTGCATTGATCTTGGTTATCTCATAGAACTTGATGGTAAGACCATATTGCTGACAACACCATGTACCTGAATCATAGGACAGAGAAATCAAGCTTATATCAACCTGGAACCTTTTTCCCTCCTGGCTAGTTTTGGAAGATGCTATGCAGAGGAAAAAAATAATCATGAGTGCTACCCATATATGAGCCATTCTTGAAGCCACGGTAATAACCAGCCAAGGAACATAAGCCCAAAAATGGTAGGAATGTTATGGGAGTGACTAACTACTTTCTGATTGTCTTTAAAGCACATGCCATAAAATGAACCCCATGCCTGGTATTGTTAACTGTGCCAAAAATCTGTGACTAGCTAGATCATAGGCCTTAAGTGAAACTCTAGTACTGTTATTCTGCTAAAAGTACTTAGTAATAAGCTGCCCCCTGTTCTTATCTTTATGCCTGTATCTCTTGACTCTCATCAGAAAGCTTTGTTTTGTAATAGATGGTGATCAATACAGAGACTAACAACCAGTCAACATGCAGAGAATAAAAGATTATGAATTACTAAGCTCTGGAGATCCTTGTATAAGAGTGAGTAGAAAGACTTAAGAGCCAAAGGAAATGAATGTCTGTAGCAAAAACAGTATTTGCTGAGGCTGACAGGGTAGTACATTAACTCACAACATCCAGGGCTGCATGCACAAGATTTGCAACAGATCAAGCCAACCAAAAATCTAATGTAGACAGAGGAGCATCTCATGAAGTCCCACCCCTATCTGAAGAACTATTGGCAGTTGATAGCTACTGGGAGTCAGTCACTTTTCTTCAGATGGTCCCACGCTCATACACAAATAAGCAGAACTAAATAAACTCAGTAGGTATTAAATTAACAGAGAGAATGAGAGAAAGAGAGAGCATGAAGTTGATAGGGTAAAGTGAGGACTAGATAGGAAGAAATTGTAGGTAAGGAAATTGAGGTGTATTTCTTCTAAAGACATATGCATGTGTGAATATCAAATAAAATATTTAATCAAAAAGGAAAGCATATACTCCAAAGGGTGGGATTAAATCTCATTTTGTCCTCCCAGATCCTCTTTTTCCCATCTTACTCTCATTTCCAGAAGCAATACGTTTTCACAGTTCTAAATATACCACTTGACCTCACTTGCTCCTGTGATCCCTCTCCCTCTCTTCAACTGATGTCTAGAGCTCAGTCTATTGTTTGGCTGTGGATCTCTGCATCTGCTTTCATCAGTTACTGGACATAGGTTCTATGATGACAATTAGGGTAGTCACTAATCTGATTACAGGGGAAGGTAAGTTCAGGCACCCTCTCCATTATTGCTAGGAGTCTTAGTTGGTACATCCTTGTGGATTCCTGGAAATTTCCCTAGCATCAGGTTTCTCCCTTACCCCTTAATGGTTCCCTCTACCAAAATATCTCTTTAATTGCTCTCCCTCTCCATCCTTCCCTCCACTTGGCCATCTCAGTCCCTCCTCTTACCATCCCCCCAACCCTTCCCTTCTTCCCCCTCTCCCAGTTTACCCAGGAGATCTGGGGAAAACCACAGAGACGGCTGACCCAAGCTGGTAGGAGCTCATGGACTCTGACCTGTCAGCTGGGGAACATGCATAGGATCAAACTAGGCCCTCTGAATGTGGGTGACAGTTATATGGCTAGATCTGCTTAGGGAGCCCCTGGCAGTGGGACCAGGACTTATCCCGGGTGCATGAAATGACTTTGTGGAACACATTCCCTATGGTGGGATACCTTGCTCAGCCGTGGCGGGGAGGTCCTGCCTCAACTTAGTATACTACTCTTTTTCGACTCCACAAGGGAGGCCTTACCCTCTCTGAGGAGTGGATGGGGGAGAAGGAAGTGGGAGGGGGGAGAGGGTGAGAAGAGGAGGGAAGAGGAACTGGGATTGGTACTTAAAATGAAAAAAAAAACTTTTTTAAAAATAAAGTAAAATAAAATATACCACTTAGCACCTTTTTTTCAAATAATTTCCCTAACACATGGACAAATGTGTAAATGTATGCTTTTAAACATACAGGAAACTATATTATGTGAGCCACTCTGCATCATATTCTTACACTTAACAATATGTAAATGAAATTACTCCAAGTTAATTCTTAAAACAAGGTGCATTCTTTTAATTATTGAGTAGCATTTTATAATACATATGTAAATCATTGATAATTTAAACATTACCTTAGTGAGGGAAAATTTTTACTTGGTATTGAATTATTTAGTATGCTTTTACATGCATGTTTTCGGATGCATGAACTTCCTATAAATTAGACCAAATAGAAGTGCTGACTATAAATGTATGTTTCCTTAGACACAAATTTCTTTCTGAAATGTTATGCTTATTAATAACAACATGGCAAGTGTGAGCAGATGTTTCTCCTAATAAATCTTAGGTATTATCAATGTAACTGTATTTGTTAATCTTAAGAGTAAATATGGGTTTTCCATTTTTACTTAAACTTTTAACTTGATAACATACAGTGTTTATTTATTCTTTTTATTTTTTCTATGACATGATAATTTATATTTTATATTTATTTCCTTATTTTAATTTGACCTTTTCTTATCAGTTGGAGAAAACA
This sequence comes from Peromyscus aztecus, assembly GCA_902168405.1. Taxonomy (NCBI): domain Eukaryota; kingdom Metazoa; phylum Chordata; class Mammalia; order Rodentia; family Cricetidae; genus Peromyscus; species Peromyscus aztecus. The sequence goes on from CABHPQ010162323.1 coordinate 11,683, forward strand.
ATTTGCTCTAATTGTAAAATTATAATTTTAAAATGTTATCTGGTTCTGGATATTGAACACAAAATCTCACACAAGCTAGGCAATCAGTTTAACATTGCTCCACATCCCCAACTCAAAAGACATTCATAAAATATTTTATCATTCATACCTATAAAGAGTAATCGTTTCTTATTTTTTCTTTATACTGTATTATATCTGATTATATTAATTAGTATGTTTAGACCTAACACAATATACATCATATTAGAAATATAATGCCTTTAATGTTTTCGCCATCTCATGCCGTTTTCTAGGGATTCAGTTATGAAAACATTAGCATCAGTGGAATAGATACGTTCTTCCTAACTCATGAGTTATAAGATTGTTGTAGTTTATGTACTATGTATTCATAATAATGCAATGGCCATTTCCATTGACACTCTGCATACTATAGAGACTGGAAGGAAGCCTGAGGACATTTTGATTGTTGGAGTTTATGTACTATGTATATCCATAATAATGCAATGGCCACTCCCATTAACATTCTCTGTATATTAAAGAGGCTGGAAGCTTGAGAAAAAACATTTTCTAGAAGGTTTTGCCCAACAGCTTCTAGTTTTGATTTTATTGAGAACACTTCTGTGGTGTTGATGGATGAGGGATCATTCAGTAACAGAGAGCAGAATTCTGGGCTCTGGCACCTTGGAGGTTCTGCAGCAATCCCTGCTTCCCTCTGGAGTCAACCAATTCAGTGCAGCAGCCAGCCGTTACCAGCAGTACTGACTTCCTGCAGTGACTAATTGGGAAGTTAGCAATATTCTTCATTTTCCAGGAACTGTAGAAGTCATGCAATCCAATAGGAGACTTTCTATAGCATTCAGCTCCCTTGTCCTATCAACTAATGTGTTTGAGTTTTCAGAAAGAAAGGTACAGCAAAGTGCTCACTTCAGTTTGAAAATAACTAATTTCCTATATTAAGTTTCAGTGTGAAATACCTGGAATGGGTTTTGTTTTCCTAGCAGACACATAGCTTTCTAAGAGTTTTTGGTCAGAAAGAAGTATTAAACTGTACCAAGTGATTTTTTTTGCTTCCATGATAATGGCATTTAACTCTTCAATAAATTACATTCACGGATTTTCTGATGTTGAACTCTTTTTGCATTTCTGGTCAATACTTATTGAGCATTTGTGCCCAATAAAATTTATTTCAGGATGATGTATTATTCTTTTAAGATGTTTCTGAATTTAAGTTATAGTTTATTTACTGTATTTAGTCATAAATAAATTTATGGGTTTTTATTATTACTTGAGAGAAACATTAACAAAGATTTAGTAAATTTACACAACACATTGTAACACTTTGTCTCTCTTACCATACCTTGAAACAATATTACTTGAAGATTCCTTTCCTTTGATGAGTTCAATACAAATATTGACAGCTGTTTGTGCCACTGTTCTAAGGGTAGTTCATCAAATACATCTTCTTTTTTGTCTACTTCTTGAACACTGTTTTTCTACTTCTTCTTGAGTCAGTTTTGAGCACTTATATACACCAAAAAGTAAATAATACAGAGATATTGCCCCTTACATGGCCAAGTAAAATATAGGGTTTTTTTTTATAATTTTGAGATTTTTTTTCCATCGCAATAATAATTTTTTTCAGTTGCTTTACGACAAGTAGTTTTTAGGGAGCTGCATATGTTTAGTTGAGTTTTTGATTATTTTATAGTCTATTGAGAAAAAATCTCTTTTTGCTTTTACTTAGTAATTCTATATATAACTGTATGTTTTATTTTATCAAAGCTGCTTGAACTCTCAATAATATATTATGATCTGTTTTGTTGCATTCACTACCACTAAACTACTTTCTTCATTCTGCTTAATTTTAATTAGGTTCATGTCTTACTCTAGAACACTAAGCTTCCATCTTGGTTCATTTGTTTTCAATTTTTTATTATCTAGTAGAAGCAATTAGCTGCTTGAGGCAATAGAAACCAACACTGTCTGTCTCTACTATTAGAAATCTATTGAAAGACTGTCAGTGAAGAACAGCAAACAAGTGAGCTAGGACTCCTACTGTATGAAATAAAAGTTTCCCCAACTGAGAATCGAAGACTTATATCTATTTAAGAAGCAAGATTCTTCAGAAGATAAAAGTGGGCTGGAGGGGACAGAGAGCTGGCTCAGGAATCAAGAGCACTTGGCACTCTTGCAACAGACCCAGGTTCAGTCCCTAACACCCATAAGACAACTCACAATTGTCTGTAACTCCAGTTCCAGGGAATATCTGACATCTTCTTCTTGACTCTGTATGCACCAGGCACACACATGACATGAATACATACATGCAGGCAAACATTCACACATAAAAATAAAAAAAATTAAATAAACCCTTTTTCTAAGTGGGACTGGAGCACCAACATGTAAACTCCAATTTTACACTGTCTAGCTTTGTTACTTCTGAGAAAAATCTATACATCTCTGGTTTAAGTTTCCTCAACATAGAGTGAAGGTCCTAATAATAACCTCCCTTGCTGAGTTGATAGAAGGAATCAATATGTTAGTATATTCAAATAAATGGTGCAGAACTGTTCCTGAAACACACAAAAATAGTACTTAAATGGTTTATATCATTTCTGTCTAGCATCCTCTATATCTACTCAGAAGGCTCCAGAACTAATCTACTTCTACTTCTATATCTCTCTTGGGCTCAGTATTCAACTTAGTATCTAAAAGTGGATATTTTCTTTCTGAAAAGGAAAAAAAAAGATGTTTCTAGTGAATATATTTGTGATGGCTATTCTTGGGATGTCAACTCGATTACATCTGGAATCAACTAAAACCCAAAAATGAAGGGACACACCTGTGAAGGATTTTGATTTAATTTGAAGTGGGAAAATCTACTTCTAATCTGGATTTTGAGGTAGAAAAATAAATCTTTAATCCAGATCTTTTGAGCTGGGAAAACCTGACTATAACCTGGACCATGCCTTCTGTTAGAAGTCTACAAGGACATGGAAGAAGTAAGCCTTTGCTCTTTGCCTGTTTTCTCTTGCCTCACTAGCAAGTTCATTCCTTCACTAGAATTAGAGCCTACTTCTTCAGGATTCCAGCGTCTACTGAAGACCAGATGAGACATCATGGACTGAACAACTACTGGATTCTTGGACCTTCCATTCATAGATAGTCATTGTTGGATTGGTTGAACCGTAGTCTAGAATTTATTTATTTATATATAAAAATAAAGGGAGTGTGTGTGTGTGTGTGTGTGTGTGTGTGTGTGTTGGCTACAAAAAAAGAGAGAGAAATATTCCAAATGACATCTTTTATAAAAGTTTATTTTTGACAGTTCTATACATATATGTATAGTGAATTTTTGCCCATTTCACATACTCCCATTGCCCTCTTTCAATGCTCTCTCCCTCTTCTTTTTCCCAAGATGTCCCTATCCTACTTTCATGTCCATTTTTGTCTGTGACCCAGTGAGTTCAGTTAGGACTGCTTGCAAAGCATGGGTGTGAGCAACTAGAATTTAGGATACCTTTCATTGACTGAAGAAAATTATATACCTCCTCCAACAACTATACCCAGTCACTAGTCCTCTTCTATCTGTAAGGAAATGTTGACCGACACAATCATTTGCAGGCCTTATGCAGGTAACCACGGCTTCAGTGAGCTCATTAGTGCAATGGACATGTGTCCAGGAGGTGTCTTTTTGCAGTGCACCCCTTTATTATTGGCTCTTGCCTTCTTTCCACTTACACCCAGTTCTTCAATGTTCTCTGAGCCCTGGAGGACCATTTAGGCCAAGAATGGCAACATCAGTTTTAAGAATAACTTTGACATGTAATGAATCTCTGTTTTAATTGATTCTACAATTTAAGCTTCTCTGTTGAAGGCTGAAACTAGCACAGATCTGTGAGAATTTAGAAGTTACTTTAATGACATTTCCACCAAATGACATCATTGAAGTCCCTGGACATTATCTGATGTCAGATGAAATATTTACCACAGGGACCTGGGCAGCTAAGAATATGAATGGGTGGGAAGTTTGCTGAAGGCCACTTATGTGTCAGTGTTAACCCTATAGATACTGAATCAGAGGAAACTCAGAGGCCCTGGGAACTGGGGGCTCAGCAATCAGTTATTTAACTACTTGTTAATGGGCATTAGTAATGGAACTACATATAGCTGAACCTTTGTAGAGCTACACCTGCGCTACATGCACACCCACTCAGACCTTTAGTTCATTATTTCCAACTCAGAAGCATCATAAAGAACACTCCTGCTTGCAGCCCCCCTCCTCGCTCCTGGGAGCGTTTCCACAGATTTTCTGTACTTATGACTCTGATCCTTCCTATTTTCTGTCTTTTGGAAAATTTATCAAAATTTCCAATTATACTAAATGATTTATCTTTTCCTATTTTATCATAATTTAAAACACATACATTCTTTGATAGAATTACAAATATCTTCCAGTGGATTGGAGTAAAAGGAAAGAGTTTTGTCTAATTAATTAGTTTCATTTATTTCACTATTTTTTAAATTATGCCACTGATTATAGATTTATCTGACAAGAACCAAGGTCAGATGTTCAATGTATTTCAGTTAACTGAGTACAGGTTCAGATTAAGACATAAATGTAAGAAAGTCATTGTTCTGTTTCTCTGTGCAATAATTTAGCTATAAATATCAAGCAAATCTTAAATATGTGGTGATTATTAACATTAAATGGTATATAATGAAACATTAAAAGTTTGACTCATGGGAAATATTGAGGAACAGAGAAAACTTTTTTAAGCAATCAAAAGAGGCCATATTTCTAATAACACTTTTTTAAATTAACAACTGTACCTTGGAAGGTATAGATTCTGGTAGAATTTATAGACATATCTGCAGGTCACATCTTCAAGTGACTATGATCAGTTCTCTCTGCTTCTTATGATAGGGTTTACATTGACAATGAAGAAATTTGAAATAAAACTGGCATATAAATGGAAAGGCAAGTGACACTACTATAAGATGCTATCGGAAGCTACTCAATGAGAAGCATAAAGCAGGCCACACACAGGACCTCCCAGTAGGCAATGCAAGAAGAAGAAGGAAGAAATGGAAATTGAATTGATAGTAGACATGTTTGGTTCATGCTAATAGATCTAATAATCATAGCAATCACACTGAAATAAAATTCTAATCAAAATAACTAACAATGTGAATTTATTTTTTCAAGACGTCCTCCAGATTAAAATTTATAGCTGATACTAAGTAAGAATGGCCTTTGTTTATAACATGTTCTCCATGTTCATAACATGCTTCTCTAAACCTTTATGTCCATAAAGCCCAGAAGAAGAGTTCATGATTAAACATGTTGCCTCAGTCTTCAATGGAATCTTAGACTTTTGTTTCAAGGAACTACGTGTTACTCTCATATTGCTGCCTCAGGTGAGTCTTGCAAGAAGAATGGGTGGGTGTTCTATAATGTGTCAGCTGTCCACATACTCCACAAAAACACGTGGGGTCCTTTCATCTTAGTAAGGAGGACTCAAAAGAGGAAAAACATATCAATTTACAAATTACAAATTAACACTAGAAAATGTCATATTGCCTCCTCCCATACCACTAAAATCACTGCTAAGTAATCATGGTAATTTTCCCACTAAATACAGACTCAGTCTGGAATTCTTCTCAAGGCAGAATTCTAGGCTGTATCTAATTCTAGGCACTCAAGGTAAATCCCCTTTGATATGATGACATAAATGCAAATGCTTTTCATGATTAAGCAAAACACATCCATATTTTGACCTGTAGTTTATAAAGGGCTCTCTCACAGTTCAGATCAGTGCTCAGAATGACACCAATGAAATATTTTAGTTCTATGGGCACCTGAAGTTCAGAGATTAAAACACCCAACCAAGAAGTGGAAGACATGAGCTTGAACACTGGTTTGTTTTTGTTTGTTTGTTTGTTTGTTTTTTATTATTAAGAGATTTTTCTATTCATTTTACATACCAACCACAGATTCTCCTGTCCTCCCTCCTCCCACCCCCGAGCCTTCCCCCCCCAACCCACCCCCCATTACCACCTCCTCCAAGGCAAGGTCTCCCATGGGGAGTGAGGAGAGCCTTGTACATTCAGTTGAGACAGGTCGAAGCCCCTCCTCCCTGCACCAAGGCTGCACAAAGTGTCTCACCATAGGCAGTCGGCTCCAAAATGCCGGCTCATGCACTAGGGGCAAGTCTTGATCCCACTGACTGGGGGCGCCCTAAACAGTTCAAGCATTTTCCAGTCATGATCTCTATATGTCTTGCTCATAGAATCCCTCCTCTCTCTCATTGATTGGACTCCTGGAGCTCTGCCTGGGGCTTGGCTGTGGATCTCTGCATCTGCTTCCATCAGTCACTGGATGAGGGGTCTATCATTACAGTTAGGGTATTCAGTCATCCAATCACCAGAGTAGGTCAGCTCAGGCACACTCTCAACTATTGCCAGTAGTCTATGATGGAGTCATCCTTGTGGATTCCCGGGAATCTCCTTAGCATTCTGCTTTTGTTGTTTTTTTCTTGTTTTTTGTTTCTTTCTTTCTTTCTTTCTTTGAGATTGTTTTGTTTTCATTGTTATCATGGTTTGGCTTGCTTTTTATTTTGTTGTCCTTTGTTTTGTTTATTGAGGCAGGATCTCACCATGTAACTGTGGCTCAGCCGGAAAGAACTCACTATAAAAAATCAGTATGGCCTCAAATGCAAAAAGTTCCAGATGCTTTACCTTCTAATGCTGGAATTAAAGGTATAAGCCACTATCCCCAGGGAGCATTTGGTTTATAAATCTGGTGCTTCTGCTACTGTCACACACACACACACACACACACACACACACACACACACACACACACGTGCATGCAAGTGCAAAACCTCCCATTTGGGGCTGTGGTGTTATAAGCTTCTAGGTATCAGTGCCAATGTCACACTCATTTGGGATTAAAATCTTGTCTTCAGCTTTCAAATTTCTTATTTCTTGCCCAAATGTGGTCACTTAAACCCCAACAATGGTTCTAAATGCACATATTTTCTCTATCGTTGGAGAAACCACCACATTAGCGGGTCATCATTTCTGACATAAATGGCTATTATAACAGAATTCAAAGTCTCTAAGAACTCTGATTCTATTCTATTTTTGACAATGATTGCTGAATATTTTAGCCAATGTACAGTCCTATTTATGTCTCTCTGCTGCCAATAAACCTGCTCCAGTTACCAAATAATGTTTGAACTTCTCTGGCTTGACACTGAAGGCTTTTATCTTTATCTTTCTGTTTTTTTAATATTGTAATATAATTACATCATTTCTCCCTTCCCTTTCCTCTTTCTAAATCCTCCCATATGCCCGTCCCTGATCTCTTTCAAGTTTATGGCCTCTTTTTTCATTGATTGTTGTTATATGCTTATGTGTATATGTATAATATACATATTATACATATATTTCTTAGTATAATCTGATCAGTCCATATAATGTTACTTTTATATACATTTTCAGGACCACTTCTTATTGGATACTCAATTGGTGTGCTCCTCCCTGGATGGATGATTTCTCCCATGCCCAGCATTCCTTAGTTGTCTGTAGTTCTTCGTGTAGGGTTGAGGCCTCATAGGCTTCAACAATCTACCTATGCATGTTTTTGGTTGTCGTACTTGTTCGGCTTGTGCTTAGGTAGTTATGTTGGTGAGACTTTATGGATGTAGCTTCCGACATTACTAGAAGACACAGTCTCATAGCAAACTCCCTGATCCTCTAGCTATTACAGTCTTTCCATCCTATCTTCTGCAATGTTCCCTGAGTTTTAGGTACAAAAATTGTTTTGTAGATGCATTCATTGGCACTAGGCTCCACAGCTTTGCATTTTCTGGTTGGCTGTTATTTTCTGTAATGCTTTTTTCCTGTTGCAAAGAAAAGTTTCTGTGGCAAGAGGTAGGAACTATACTTATCTGTGGGTACAAGGACAAATGTTTAGAGCAGAGCTAGGGATTATGCTGATTTAATAAGGTTGTAGGTTCTCCTCCAAGATCCATGACTTCACTAGCCCTGGATAGTAGGCTAGGTCTCCAGTACTAGGCTTGATCTTCCATGTTCAGTGGGCAGTGGGTCTTAAGTCCGATTAGAGAGCTGTTGGTTGCTACCAAGGTATGTGTTCCACTGCTGCACGCTTAGAGTTACTATGCGATGCTACTCATTATTGTGGGCCATAGGCATCGTAGCTGGTTAGGAGGAACTATTTCTCCCCTCTTTTGGAAGCTTGCATAGCATCTCCTGTACCATGAAATGTAGTCCTCAATTACGACAGAGCAAAAATCTAAATCATCGAGTACAACCTAACTATTCCTATTTTATCTCACTTGCTAACTGTGAAATCTTTTTTAAATTTTATTTTTAAATTTACTTAAATTTAGTCTCTCGCTCTCTGTCTCTCTATCTGTGCACGTCTGCGTGTGTGTGTGTATGTGTGTGTGTGTGTGTGTGTGTGTGTGTGTGCATTCTCGTGCACAAGTGGAGGTCTGAGGATAAGCTGAGAGCATTGGTTCTCTTTCTATCATGTAGGTTCATAGCATCAAGTTCAGAACAGTTTTCTCCTATCATGTGGGCTCAAGGGATGGAACTAAGGTTGTCAGACTTGGCAGGACATGCCCTGACATGCTGAGTCATCCCCTAACTGTACACTCTTGAGGACATTGATTTAGTCATTTAAATCTCAATATCTTTATCTGCTGATCATATAAATATACACCTAAGATTGTAAGCATACAATACAGAAGTATATTGTATATTGTATGAATCCTGATAGCACAATAATATGCAAAAATATGTGGTTATATGAAGAAGTTAAATGAGATAAGATATATAAGAGCTTTTTATGAACAAATGTAAGGAACTGTGTGTGGAAAAGCTTTTCATACAAACTACATGATGCTACGTTTCTAAGAGGCCTTCCCGAAACCACTGAGTTCTAGTGGTTCTTCTGCCCTGACCTCTTCACTGTTCATTTGCAGTGTCTGCCACAGTCTGTGTTGTACTATGACCATTGCTGACTGGAAGAACCCAGGACACGGCCCCTCAACTGTGCCTTTCAAACTACACAGGAAATGTCTTCCTCATAGAAGATATCTAATAAATTTTTATTCATATCTGAATAAATTATATATTTGGTATAAATTTATCTCCATGATAGCATAAACTCCGTCCCTTGCTTGCCAGCACATAATGGTTGAAGGAACAGGAGCAGATGAATGATTTATTCTAAGATAAAACAAATAACCATGAAAATATAAAGAAAAAATAATAAACATTTGCAAATTGCCATGATGGCCATTTGAGAACATGTCACCAAGTGTCTTTTACTCCTTCAATCAAAAAGTGGGATTATTTCCTTTTCCTTTTATGGACCCCTAGCAAAGGGAACAAAGCAATTGGAATAAAGCACAGCTTTTAAGGCCTTGTCATGCCAGATAACACAGCTTGTGTCTGCATCTGTGTCTCTCTCTTAGGATTCTCATCATTAAAACAAAGCCAGTATGATGTTAGAAGACTTGGGCCAGATAGAAAGGTACCTACCACAGGGGCTCCAACCAGAGTCCTTGCTGATGGAAAACACTTATTTCCTAATCAGGGATGAAAAGAAAGTGACCCTGGAAGTTAGCCTGTCCAGTGGAACCAAGAGCAGCTCTCCGGCAGAGTCCTCCACAAACTACAAATTGATAGTAGAATGACTATTGCCATTCCTGTAAGGAACTAATTGAGTCCTATACAAAAACAGACATGCAATGCTCGAGACTCTGATTTTTCCCTCAAATCAATATAATAAAGTGTTTCCTAGTGGTAAGCTTTTATGTAGAAGAGAGGAAACTGAGGCTTAGCAAGAATAAGAAAATGTACACATTATAGTAGATAATTGAGCTACAGTTCAAGACCAGTCAATGTAAGGCTGAAGATCACATATCTTCTTCTACCTTATTGTTTTCTCTTAAATTCTTTTGAAAAGGTTTTTAACCAATACCTTTAAATCTTTCTTAGCATTTCAAAGGGGGAAAAAACGAAACTTCAACATTTAATGAGAGTATGCATTTAATAATACAAGTCACATTTTGAAAAATAGCTAAGAATCTTACCTCTTCTATATCCATGCAAACACTGTATCCTTAAGTAATTATCAGAAAAAGATCACCAACACATTAAAAGCTGCTGCAAAGTGTACAGCAATCCCTGGGCATTTGAACCCTAATTAGAAGAAGCCTGCTTACTTTGTCTGAAATGCGTATGCATGTTCATGAAGAATTCACTTTAAAATCCCTCAGTATCTCTGAAAGAATACCAGTGGACAGAAGACATTCAGAAATATTTTGTAAGAAACAACTGCTAAATTCTATTTATGGGAATCTGAAGATGTGAAAAGGTATCCAGAGATAGATGAATGAATTTCTCACTCTAAAAAGTGTAAGCTATGTCTTTTCAGTAGCAAGACTCCTTAATCTTTATTTTTATACCTATATTTTGAGAGGACTACTAGAAAAATAAAACCCATGGTCAATATTGTGGCATCTATGAGTACATTTGAGGTTTTCAAATTCTCATGCCACTTTTCTGTTTGGAGGTCAGTACCCCAAGGACACTATGCAAACCGGAAGTACTGGCTTCGGAAAGAAAAAACTACCTCAGGCCAATTTACATTATGAGTGAAAATGTACAATTTAAAAGGTTCTCCTCCTTTGTAAAGCAGGATGTGATATGTGCATAATAAAATGAACAGGAGATTTGTAGGATTTACAAGAGATGTGATTTGTCGGAACTGCTTTATAAACTAACATCTTTTTGCAAAGCTCCATGACCCCCAAACTCCTTAGTTTTTTGAATTTTGGACTAGATGAAGGTAGTAGAGGTTGTCCTGGTGTAGAACCTCCAAAACGCATTTCTATTTTTCTCCAACATCATACTGGATCCCAAAGTGGTAAGCAGAGATCTGGAGTAAGGTAAAGGAGAGTAAGAAGCACTGACTCAACCAGTAAGAAGAAAATAGAAATAAATGGCACAAACTGGACACACAAAATGGGTAAAATATAGTCTCCTTTCACACTGCCTGAAATATAGCATTGTATAACACAAAGAAAAGCCTATGACATACGCAACACTGCACTAAAAGATTTAAATGTTTGTTCTCCTCTTTCCCTTACCATGATAATAAAGCACCCACAATGTTGGAGAGGGCCTTGCTCAGAAAATAACTGGACTTTAAAGCTGTCCTGGTTTATGTGGCTAATATAACTATGACTAAATTCTAGCCAATGGAATGGATGAGCTGACAAACAGATAAGTAGATGATAGATAAAATAACTGTAGTAAAATATTAACTTTTGAAGAATATATAATGGGTATAGGCAAATCTTTTTTAATATTTTCATAGCCTTCTAGAAGTCTAAAACTGTATAAAACAAAAATTTTAAATAAATGAATTATATAAATAAACATGCTGATTATAAATTAATCTCTTCTAAATTAGGTGCAAGATGATTTTGTTGGTTCCTTAACTGCTTTTCTATTTTCTATGGTGTGATAAAACACTGTGAACAAGACAATTTATGAAAGAAAATATTTCATTTTCCATATGGTTTCGGAGAGTTACAGCCCATGCTGGTGGAGTAAAGGAATACCTGAGTGCTTACATCTTGACCCACAGTTAGGAGGCTCATAGAAAGAGAACAGGAAATTCCAGAAGATTTCTGAAGCTTCAAAGCCCAACCCCAGTGACATATCTCCTCCAACAAGGCCACATCTCCTAATCTTTTCCAAATAGTTCCACCAACTGGGGATCTAGTGGAAATGAAAGCATAACCTCTTCCCCAATGTAACATACCTTTTGACTTCCATTTTGAAATCAAAACATTTTAAAAATATATATGTTGGTTTAGTCTAGCAGCTTTTATAATCTAATGTCTTAGCAGCTATGGCTCCTTCCTCAGTAGTCAAAAAAATCAAACACAATAACATATAGTATGCAGACTCTCTGTGTATTTTCCATCTTTATATGGCTTTTTAAAATATTATTTTATCTTTTTTTAAGGATTTTATTATTTTAAAACTGTATTTTCTTGCTGGGCAGTGGTGGTGTAAACCTTTAACTCCAGCACTTGGGAGGAAGAGGCAGGCAGATCTCTGTGAGATTGAGGCCAGCCTAATCTACAAAGTGAGTTCCAGGATAGCTAGGACTGTTACAGAGACCCCCAAACACTTTAGTTTTTTTTTTTTTTTAATTTTGGACTAGATGAAGGTAGTAGAGGTTGTCCTGGTGTGGAACCTCCAAAACACATTCCTATTTTTCTCCAACATCATATTGGATCCCAAAGTGGTAAGCAGAGATCTTGGGTGAGGTAAAGGAGAGTAAGAAGCACTAACTCAACCAGTAAGAAGAAAATAGAAATAAATGACACAAACTGGACACACAAAATGTGCGTCCCTGTCTCAAAAAATTTTTAAAAAAAATTTAAAAACTATATTATTTTAATCTGTGACTGTATATACTCTTCCTCTTCCCTCACCCAAGTCTATGTATATTTTTAAACACACTCTAACCCATTCAGAGGCTTTTTTTCCTGTTTGGATCTGTTTTTACTGAGCATCTGTATTGTTTTTTGATCACGTGAGATGAATCTTAAACTGCTGTGCTCGTCACCACAATAGGTGTAGCATAGCTTAGTCTATGGTGGTAGTGCATGTTGACTGGCTCTCTCTCACAGGCAGCTGCCAGGGGACACTTTTATGTACTGCAGGTGGTGTGAGAGACTGCAGGAAGCTGCCAGGCAGCTTAGCTCATGGTACGCTGGTAGCTCAACTTCACAGACATTGGTTGGGAGATGTGTCCCGCACTGCGGCCAGCATGAGAGACACAAGACTGGGAAGCTGAGCCTGGCTCCATTTCTGTGTGTCTAGAACCCTTTCCCAAGCTCTCTTAGGTTTTATGTGAATAGAGTTGCTGAACATTTGGGCATCATTTGTGGGCAGAAGTTTCTGTCCCACAAGTCACTCCCAAGGAACCACACAGAAGCTTAGTATTAATTATAAATGCTCAGCCAAAGTTCAGGCTTGTTATTAGCTAACTCTTACATTTAAATTAACCCATATTTCTTATCTATGCTTTTGCCACATGGCTTGGTTCCTTCACTCTGTCTCTGCTGGTGACTCCCTACTCCACCCTACTTCCTCCCAGAATTCTCAGTTTGGCTTTCCCCTTAACCTTACCCTGTCTAGCTATTGACCAGTCAGCTTCTTTATTAAACCAATCACAGCAACATATATTCACATGCATGAAGAATATTCTACAATGATCTCCATATTTTAAATTTTACAATTTAGAAATCATAAAACAATAAATCAGAAAGTCTTTTACTATCAAAACTTATAGGTAGAGATAACGTAGTATTAAAATGCATAATAAATGAGCATCCAACCTTTCAAAAACACCTCTTGGCTTATGGCTAGAATTCAATAGCTATTGGGCCAGGAACTACAGTGCTAGAGTACTTGGACCCATGATAGGAACTGGAGGTTGGTTTCTAGCGTAAAGTAGTTCATAACTTGCGTGAATTGTACATGTGAAGCCATAAAATCCTTGACTACCTTGACAACATTGCAGTCTTTTAATTAGTTTTTGTCTAATAGTCAATTAAACTCCTATAATCAATTAATTATTGGTGAGTAATTAGTGCTTTTCATGCCAAGAACAAATTATCCAAACATGCCTAAGAGTAGAAGCAGCAATAAGATACAAAGAACTATATTCCACATAAAATGAAATATCTACTTTGAAAGCCACAAAAACTTTGCTAAGTTCAAAGGCAAGGACTGTTTGACTGTAAGGCATGGAAAGACTTTATATTAATGGGTAGTATTATTCTGAATCAATATTGTATGCCATCTACCAAACATGGCTAAAATTGTAATACTCCAAAAAGCTTAGTATCATCCTTTATCTTTTAGTAAATGTGTGATACAGGTTGCCTAAGTGATATCCTAGAGATGCTAAAGTTAGCCTTTGCTTTTTTTGATACATGTATTGATATTTCAGAAGAACATAGAATGTATCATGTATTTCCCCTACGTTACCTTCTGCTAATTTTACAGCTGGGATATCATAGATGCATGATATAGACTTGGGGTTCAGAAATAGAGGAAATCAAATATCACAATCCAGTGGCTTCAAACCATGCCTAATTTTCAACAACTGACCAACAGAGAACAGCACCACAAAAAGACAAACTTTCACATTCAAACTGATGGCTGACTATCTGTAACCATGCAGCTTCCCAAAGTTCACACAAGCTGGTCCTTGGCTCTGACACTACTTTATGAGAAATTCATGTGGAATAATGGGCTCTGACAAAATCCATGCTTATTCAGGCAGAAAAGACCATCTCCTTGCTAGAGAGAATCAGGTTGCTTGAACTGAAATAATAACACAACCTTAGTTGATACAGTGAAGACTTAGTCATTGAAAATTAGGGTTTGGAAGATAGTAAAGGCCAAGACAATGTGTTCTGGAGAATTCCTACAGAAATCTATCTGCAGAAACTAAGTAAATTATGGAGCTAGGGAGGAAAGAACTTGCTTTGCTATGTACAGTGATCATGAGTATCTTAACAGTTGGAAGTAACATTAGAGATTGCCATGCCTGGCTAAGGTCAACTGAAAGAAATCATGGAGTTCAGTCTTCAGGGGAATGACTCCATAGTCATTCCCCAAGCAGAACAGGACAGGACAGGACAGGAAGGAACTGCAGTTCTGAGTGAAGTCAATTAAGAATTTCCTTCAGTGAATGACAATGCCTCAAGCATCCTCAGGATTTGAGGCAGAAATCTATTATTATCATAAGCAAAAGCTGAGTTTCACAACCTGGAAATTGAAAAGGGACTATGGGTTTCTACCCTAGGTTCTGCAGAAGGGTCTCATACACATGTCAGAATGTGTCATCCCACTATTAAAGATGAGTTGGCATATGGAGAAGCTATTACTGCCTGGATGAAAAACACCTCGTTTGGCTAAATGCCCAAGAATATTTTCATTTCCTCACTTAAATACACGAAGAAAAAAATCCTGGTTTAAGTTGATCCTGTAATCACCAAGTGCAGTGAACTCACTGAATCTCCCCTCACTTGGTCTTGCTACCTCTGTAAACACTGTAACAAATATTTGGCAAGTTGGTGTACCTCTAATGTTCTAAAGGTATAATTGTGCAAAGCTGATCTGAATTCACTCTAAAAATCAGCTAGTTTCCATAAAGGGTTTGCCATATTTTCATTTCTAACAAGCCATTTTTTTTCATAGCAAAAGCTATTCTGAACTCAGTCCTTGTAGCATTAATTAGGTAAGCATGGTGAATAGCCTCAGACATGGGGTTGAAAGAATGTGCACAAATATGCTCTACTGAAACATGTGACTCAACAAACTACTGCACTGTTGCCTAAATTACATATGAGGTTCATTCTACCTCTTTATGGATGGCGACTTTACTCAACATCTTCATGTCCAGTTGAGGAATACAAGATCCAAATGTTATCACATGGTCAGGGATCTTTGATGGCAAATTATAGGAACCTGTAGCCAGGGGAGTGGAAGGAACAAATAAAAAGAGTAACAATGTACATTATAGGTGAAGAAAAATATCAAAATAGCAACAGGCACAGTTTCATTTCATGTAAAAGCTATTCCCTTCCTTCCCAACTCACAAAATAAAATATATTTTTATTGTTTGAGGTTTGCGAAGGTGCTTTCCCATCGTTGTCTTATTACTTTTAAATAAATATGGTTACTAAAAGGATGAAATTGATATCTATGTACTATCTACTCAATCTGTATCTTCACCTGATTTTTATTTCTTTCTAGTCTCTCAAATTTTATCCCATCTATACATGTGTGCATGCATGTGTGTGCACAAGCACTCATGCATTTACATGTTTTTAAATTTATTATTACATTTTCTCTGTGTGGCATTATTTGTATTGTATTGTGTTACATTTGTGTTAGTTAATTCCCTCTGTAATAGAGATGCTACTTTAGGAAGTTAGCACAAATCATGACCACTAGCCTGAGCTGGATATTGTTGGACATACACAAACCTCTCTATACTAAGTGTGAGCCTCTGGAAGATAAAGTGAATATGGTAGTTCAAGAGGTCCTCAGTTGGTCAGTGGCAGTATGACCATTGCCATCTATATAAAATAAGTGTAAATTTCCTTCAGGTGGTGTCATGCCAATTTTTAAACCACATAGTGATATCTAGGCTCCCTCATCGTGAGACTTTCTTGTCAGCACTTGGCGGGCAGTAGTAGTTATGGTATCAAACTCAGTCTGAAGGCCAGCATGTTATCATGTAAGAATAGATGAGCCCCCTCCCATTTGAAATCAGTCTGAAAGGAATTGGCAACTGTCATCTTTTAGAGCGAGGGAAAGCACACAGAATGATGTTAAGGACACTTTACAAGCATAATATTAAAATTTTATAATTCTTCAAAGTTGATGTGTAAAAAACAAGTTTGTGCTATGTCATGCCTGACAATCGTTAGCAATTATTTTTACTAGTTTACCAATTGATTTTTTTCTATTTTTTGTTAATAATTGTGTTATCTGTGGCAAAGACCCTCCAGGCAATTGAATTCTTGGCTTGACTTAGATTTGATTAGTCAAAAAACAGTCCAAACAACTTCCCTATCCTTATATTCTTAGCCTAAAACTCCCACTGAAGAAGTCCCTGCTAGTGTGAGCAAGACTGGCCCAAGCATCTTTTTAGCCAAGGCCATTTTCAAAAATAAGTGTCTGCACCATGTTTAGAGAAACATATTGCCTTCTTAGAAGAATATCTGTATTCAAATATGATTGCTGTAAAAAGACGAAGTGCAAACCTAGTGTTACTCTCAGAGGCAACTGTTTGGTACTGACAAATAATTTCTGTTTAATAATGTCTCATTTCAATATGGCACGATTTGAACACACAAAACCAAATATTTTCTTTGTACAAACTCTGTTTTAAAAACATGAATCAAGGAGAGGAGCTCCTTTGTCTCTCAAGCTTCCTCCACAGTGTTCTGATTTTCAGATGTTGCTTAACCTTAAGATGCTTGGTGTTGGTCGCTGTAATAAAGCTAATATTATTGGCTTCCCTGCAAGAAAATTGCTGTATATGGCATTAAACCATTTTAAAGCAAAATTTTGAAATTCTAAGAGTCTCAATATGCATAGCTATTATAAGTTGATACTTTTTTAGCATAACACTTTTCATTAAAAGATGGTACTTCCATGAAAATACATATTTACTGTCTTGAGGCCATAATGTATTAGAGCTCACAGTTCTGGAACATGAACTTGTTAAATCATCTTCCTTGCTGGCTGAGACTAGATTTTGGAGTTTGAAGTTGCATTCACCTGTTTTCCTCTTGCTTGCTCTCATTGTGTTCTTTGTCCATGTCATATTCTGGAATTTTACTGTGATGAGATTAGAGGAGGATTCAGTTACTCTGCTCAGATATTCCTGGTATTTTCTTAAACTGATAACCTTGTATATTTCATCTACTGACATTCCTAGCTGATATTGCTAATGCTCCTACTCCTTCTGTTCTTACAACCTCTACTTCCAATTCAACTTCCACTGGACCACCTCATTTGGTTTCATTCATTCTAAAGTGAGTTTTGTTTTACCTCTCTTGATTACCTCTCACCTGTTTATCTTCTGTCTTCCATCTATTTGTCATGCTATACTACATCTAGATAGTTTCTCTTACCTATATTACATTTTGATTTTTGGTTCACTCACCTTTGCTTTATCTTTTTTCTTTTGTTTCTCCTTAGAGTTTCCTCTTTCTGTCGTTGTTGAGCTATAAGCCTGCTCAACCCTAATTTTGTTGACATATAATACGATTTGTACATGGCTTAAGTACTTTTTCTGAGTATATTTGATTATTTGCTTGTTTGATTTCTATCAGATGAATCACTCTTGCCTCAGTTAGTTCCTTCATGCAGATTATAATTAATTAATCATTAATTACATTGGACTATTCACAGTT
The DNA here is from genome assembly GCA_902168405.1 of Peromyscus aztecus. Lineage (NCBI taxonomy): Eukaryota > Metazoa > Chordata > Mammalia > Rodentia > Cricetidae > Peromyscus > Peromyscus aztecus. Next base: position 29,751 of record CABHPQ010162323.1, read on the forward strand.
ATTCTAATTCTCTTCTCTATTGCTGGAACTGTACTTCTTGTGTCAGGTGCATACAAAAGCTTTGAAAGATGAACCTTACTCATTATAATCCTTTGTTTCCTGACTTAACAATCATGTTTGTCATGATGGAGTCTTGTTCAACTTTAGGGTTCTTATGTTACTACAGTGGTCAAGTCCTTTGCTGATCTCAGCCAGATTGAGGGTGAGCCACATTAAGATGGGCTGTATTAAACTTAATTTGTTTACCTTCATCGTAATTTGCCCTTTTATAGAATTCTATTATTTCCCATATCGTGAAATAATCCTTTAAACTAAAGTATGCATTAAAAATCTCTATAGTTTCCATTTTATTGAGAAGGCCTTAAGTCTAATTAGATAGCTGTGGTTGCCTCCAAGGCATACATACCACTATGGCACCTTTAGGAATATTGTGATATGATAATTATTGTGTATGTTCATATATGTATATATTCATTGTATATAGTCAGTTCATTCTGTACTAAATATTGTATATGTTCATATATGTATATATTCATTGTATATAGTCATAGTTCATAGATATCATAATGGGGCAGAGTTATTGGTTACTTCCTTTCCCTGGAAGCTTGCATTACAACATTTAAAGAAAAAAAGGTCATAATTTGAAAGAAATGAAGGTGAGATACATTGGAGAGGTGGGAGGAAGAAAAGGGAAGGAAAAATTATGTAATCATATCTTAATTTTCCAATATAAAAAATATTTTTAAAAAGTCTATAATTTTATAATGAGGAAAAGGCATTTCAGCATTTACTAATTTAGTCACATTCTTGGAAACCAGTAACTAAACTATTGGTCATTCTGTTTATAATTTTAAGTGCTATATCGCTAATAGAAAGCATAAATATATGCATATTTATATGAATTTTACCCATACATACTACAGTCAAAAAGGAAAACAACAGGGCACCAAATGCAAAAGAGACACAGAGTTGAAACTTTCAAATTTAGGACTATCTTGGGGAGGAGCTTATACTCCGGAACAGCCTGGTTCTAGTGTAGGAGTATCAGTCCAGTATCCTGTGAGACTAAAAAGTGAAAGCCACCATACTTAGGATTTCACACAGTATACTTCACATGGACTTACTGACAGACACGCAGTCCTGAGCATCAGTGGCAGGATCAATTGAATCATTTCAATTTGGTTCAGAAGGAAGAGCATTTATGTTGGCCAGGACAAACGTGACTTCATCCAAGCTGAACCTACATGATTTATCTTAAGCTAATATCAAAGAACTGGGCACATTGCTGTCATCAGGGTCTGTTTGGAAAGCTCCACATGCTACTCTAGTGGTTTTATCTATTTATAGCTTGCTCAAAAATCATACAGACAAAACTGACTAGAATAACTCTAGGACAGTTATACGGGTTATGAATCAAGACAGCTACAGCCGTGTCAAGCTGTCATACTCAGACAAATTAGTTTTTCTTTTGTGGTGGTATATACTAATTGTACACAAGATTTGGGTTAAATAAGGATATTTTCATGCAAGTATATATTGTACTAGGAGCATATTTTTCACCATGCCTCCTTATTCTCCCCTTTTCCTCCTCTACTTCCTCAATATCCCAATATTTCCTTAGACAATTTTACTACTTCTTGCATGCCATGTCATACATACATACACACATACATACATACATACATACATACATACACACACATACATACATACATACATACACACATTTTTCTTAGTGTATATTAAATCAAGAAACAATAAATAAGAGGAAATTTGAGATATTTGACTTTCTGAAATTAACTTTACTCACTCAGTATGATTATCTCCAGTTGTATCCATTTCCTGTAGATGACATGACTTCAATTTTATGGATGAAAAAAATTTACATATATCACATTTCCCTTATCCATTTCTCTGTTAATGAACATACAGTCTGGTTCCAAAACTTGTGAGTAGTGCTACAACAAACATCAATATGCAAGTTACTCTATGATATGTTGATTTGGAGTTTTTGTCTATACCTAGAAGTGGTCTAGGAGGTCATATGGTCCATCTATTATTTTAGAGACTATCAGATGAATTTCATTAATGACTGACTTATTTATATCCCCACTAGCATTATAGAGTGGTTCCTTTTCTTCTCATCCTTGCCAGTATCAGTTGTTATTTGCTTTCCTAATGACTGCCATTATGACTTGGATGTGATGGAATGTCCTTGTAGTTTGAATTTTAATTTCACTGATGGCTAATGATACTGAATTTTGTTCTGATTTTTGTTGGTGATTTTTGTTTCATCATTGGGGAACGGTTTCATTAGCCCATTTACTGACTGATTATTTGATTTCTTGTTATTTTGTTTTTGAGGGTTTTTATGTAAATTCTGGATATGGACCATTAGTCTATTGTGTAGCTGGCAAGGAATTTTTCCCATTCTATAGACAGTCTCTGCCGTCATTCAATTGTTTCATTTACTGTGCAGAAGCTTTTTAATCACATGAGGTCCTATTTGATAAGTGTTGGCATTATCTTCCAACTAGATAGAATTCTATTCAGAATACCCTCTTCTAGATCTATACCTTAAAGGGGTTTTTTTTCTAATAGCTTTGGATCTTAAATTAAAATTCATCATCTATTTGGAGTTGAGTTTTGTGCAGAGTGAAAAATCAGAACATCCAGTTTTCACAGTACCATTTGTTTTTTTGTTTTGTTTTGTTTTGTGGTTTTTTTTGTTTTGTTTTGTTTTTGTTTGTTTGTCTTTGTTATTTATTTATTTATTCATTTATTCATTCATTTTTTAAAATTTATTTTGAGACAGGATTTCTCTGTATACCCCTGGCTGTCCTGGATCTCACTTTGTAGACCAGGCTGGCCTCGAACTCACAAAGATCTGCCTGCCTCTGCCTCCTGAGTGCTGGGATTAAAGGCATGTGCCACCTCACCTGGCTATAGCATCATTTGTTAATGAGATTGAGATTGTCTTTTCTCTAATGTATATATTTGGTATCTTCATCAAAATAAGATGGCTGTAGTTGTATGGGTTTAGGTCTACATTCTAATATATTCCATTTATCTATATGTCTTTGTGCCAGTACTATGCTGTTTAGTTACAATGGCTCTGCCGTGCTGCTAAGGTCAGGTATTTTGATGTTCTAAGCATTGCTTTTTCTGTTAGATTTACTTTGGCTAATTAGAGGTTTGATTGTTTTGTTTTGCTCCCATGTGATTTTCATAATTTTTTCTGGTTGCTTAAAGAATATAATTTGGATTTTGATGAGAATTATGTTGTATCTGTAGATTAAATTGGGGATTAAAGCTATTTTTTACAATATTAATTGTTTCAATCCTGGGACATAGAAAGTCCTTTCATTTTCTAGAGTACTGTTTAATATCTTTCTCCAGTGTCTTAAAGTTTCTATTGTGGAGGCTCTTTATCTCCTTGTTTAGGTTTATTCTTGGGTTTGTTTGTTTGTTTGTTTGCTTGTTTGTTTGTTTTGAGCTATGGGAATGGAATTTCTTTTCTACTTTATTTCTTGGCAGGTTCATTATTGATGTATAGAAAGCCTATTCACTTCTACAGGTTAATCCTGCTATTTTGCTGAAAATGTTATTCAGGAATCCAGAGGGGCTAGTGTATTCTATTGAAGAACATGTTTAAAAAATGTGCTATTCAGGAGATCCTGGAAATAATGAAAGAATCAGGGAAAAAAATCTGGTGGAAGAATCTGTAAACAAAAACAAGTTTCTATCTAAGACTTCAAATAAAGAAGAAGCTGAGAAAGAGGGTGATGATGCTGGTTTGCATCAGGAGACACAGAGCTGGACATCAAACCAAAACCTGGTTGGTCATGCCAGGAAAAGAGTCAAGTCGAATTCTAAGCTCTAGCTGGTACAGCCTGGCAGTATGTGAGGAGTTCTCTACCCTATTGGCTGATGGGCCACTAGACACCCAGGATATAATTCAATTGAACATCAGATGCCCTTCCAACAAGAAGGAAGAAAAGTCCACAAAGGATGTCTCTGAGAAGAAAGACAAAGCCAAAAGGAAAGAAAAAGTCCTAAGGAAGATGCTATCCAGAGACTCCAGTCAAGGATATGAAAATTCCACTGGAATGCACTTATGTGAATTTCTTGCAAATACACTAAAATAGAACCCAAGGGTCAGAATGATGCTGCTTACATTAGAATAGGGGATTCTGGAATTTATTAATGACAACAATGCTATTATACTGATGGCTGCCTAATTTGAGATGGCCCACAATGTTGGTCAAACTGGGAAAGCTGCCATCATCAATAAAACCAACAACATAAGAATCCATGAACAGAAGTTTTCATAACATATATAAAAGATGAGGAAAATACAGCATTTCAGCAGATTCGTTTTCAAGAAAGATGATGTCAGTAAGGTGATAACCAGGCTAGACAGAATTGTAGATGTAACCAACCGTCTTATTAAATAAGAAACACAGAGCCAATGTAAAGATAAAAGCCCAAGAGGTCAGAGCTAAGAGCCTTACCCGCCTGCTGCAGCTAGCTTCTTCAGCCAAGAGACCTCTCTGAAAAAGGAGCTACTTCCTGTGTGTTTGTCTTTATAAAGACTTCCTGTTCTGCCTTCTCATTGGTTGTAAACCCAACCACATGACCGTCTCGTCACTGCCTGTCTGTAGGTCACTCCAGGTCTCCTATGGTTGGTATTGAGATTAAAGGCGTGTGTCTCCAATGCTGGCTGTATCCTTAAACACACAGAGATCTACCTAGTTCTGCCTACCAAGTGCTGGGATTAAAGGCGTGCGCCTCCTTCAGCAAATCCTACCGGCATGCACCACCACAACTGACTTTCGCTATGGCTAGCTAATAGCTTTGACCCCTAGGCAACTTTATTTATTAACATACAAATAAAATCACATTTCAGTACAAATAAAATACCACTATATTTCCCCATTTCTCTAAATGACATCAGCAGGAACTGTAAAGTACTGAGCACACTCAAGCATCCACCAGAGTAGCACAGATGGCAAACTCAAATCCCTGGAGCCAATGCTTTGGAGCACCACAGATTCAATAGGCTGTCCAAAACATGCAACTCCCTGTCACCAAAGCCAGCAGCTTCAGTTGAATCTCCATCCTCATCTGTCTGGGACCTTCTCTTTTCTGATGTCCAGCAGCAACAGCAGTAACAGTAGCAGCAGCAACTTCCTACTTTCCCACTCACCCCTCAACAATAGCTATCTTTGAATAATCTCGTTATTTTACAGGTAGATGACCTCAGTGACTCCTTCTGACAAATGGGCCTAGCTCCAGGGTTCAGCTGAAGTAGCTGGCCCATCCTCACCTTTCTTCCAGCCCCCAATTTTCTCCCAGTGTCCTCAGCAAGTGAGCTTCATCATGGTCTCTACAGGGCAAGCCCCTTATCCACTCCACTTCCAACTATTCCACCCCTAACCATACACCACCTACTCAGCAAGTCCTGCCCCCACAAGGCTACATATAGCCCCCTCAACAGATCCAGGTTTCTTACTATCCCTTACAGCATCCTAATTCCAACCATCAATATTGACCTTTCTCTCAGTATGTTCAACAGCTGCCTCAGCCATCCCAGTAGCTTAGTTTACAGCCCATCTAACCAGCAGTAGACAGCTTACCAAGGCATACTTAGGGTCCATCAGTCTCAGAACACTGGTCTATTCAGAAACTAGGAGAGCATCATGGGAGGCCCTATGCAAGGTCTGGTGGTTCAGTACATTCCACTGCCTTCTTACCAAGTCCTCATGGGCAGTGAATTACAAAACATGGTCCAACTGCCTTTCCAGCAACCCATGCTGCCAGCCAGTCTGTGCAAGGAGGCCTCCCAGCAGGTGTACACCCATGTACTACAACGTGATTCCACCAGCTTAGCAGTACAAGTAGGAAAGGTGTCACTCAGACTCCATCCATGGCAGTGGTGTCACCAAAATACGATGTGTACCATCTGTGTCAGAAACCTGGAAACCAATACAGTCCTGGTGATAACTCCCAGGGCCAACACATAACTTAGCAACATCCCTGTCACATCTCCTACCCGTTCTCCAGAACCCTCTGCTATCATCAGCCTCAGCACTTTCTGCAGTGGACTCAGCCTCCTACCTGTCTACAATTCCCCTATCTTGGGGGTCCTGGTCAGCCATTATCATATAATCGGTCCATCTGCCCACCCTTGCTCTTTGACCAGTTAATTTACATGATGCATCAGGGACAGAGTGGATTGAAGCATGGAAACTGGAGCAGAAGACAAGCACTCAAATCTACCTTCATTGACCAAGGACATTAGATTCTGTGCTGGGAAGGGTGCTGGAGGACATATAGCCCTGATGGCATCACCCATACAAAAGCATCCAAGCTCTTCACCCAGCATGACATGTCTTGAACTTCACTGTCTTGTACACTATTGTGGCTATATTCCCTGGCTGCCCATAATGCCTTCCTTCTCCTCAAAAGCTCTATGAGTCACTTCAGTCTTTGAGTGGACAGAAAGAACTATGACCTGAGGATCCTGGAGCAAGCCAGCTCCCAAGAAATGGAGGAGGGGTAGGAATGTGCACAGTACACATGGAGGCTGAGTAGAGTAAGCCAAAGCGGAAAGATTGGGCCAGAGGTGGGAAGTAAGGAGACAGAGGCCAGACTGGAGCCTACCACATTATGGCTGAAGAGAGAAGCAGAGAGATTCTTACACAGGCACTGGACTCCATTCTACTCCCTGGGACCCCTTTTCCCTGGTTGGTCCCCTTGTGTTTCCTGTCCTTTCTATCCTCTTCTATCACCTTAAAAAAATTTCTTCTCCAATTATGAAATAAATTTCCCTCATATTTTTAGTCAGGTGGAATCGAGAAGGCCCAATACTCCCCTCTACTCCCATTTATTCCCATTTCCCAATCTCCCTTTCCTCTTTTGGTCTTGAGTGACTGTATTTATTTGGACACAGTTTAAAAAAAATAAACTGATTTCCCCATTCTCTCACTTCCCCCACTTCGTCTCTCCAACCCCCACAGAGTTAAAGCTTGGTACTCCCCTTGAACCCCAGAACATCTGCACACATTCTTTACAGTTTCTGACACAGTACGAGATACAGTGTTCAACTGTACACACAGGTGCACTGTGAATTTTATTTCACCTTTTGTTTGTTTAGGAGTTACTTGGGTGGAGGTTGATTTTGTTTTTAAATATAAAAAACATAGAACTGGGGGGAAATGGCTCTTTAAAATTCTTTCAAAGGAAATTTCTTATCTACTGCTACTGAAATCATTAGTGTCATATCCATGGAAAGAAAAAGTATAAGTTCTTAAACTAGTTTCATGGAGGACAAAGTTATACTTTAGCCAACTTTGAAATCAAACTATCAAAATTCCCAGAGACGTTCAATGTGGGTACTTTGTGGTAGAAACAATATACTTTGTTTTATTATTATTATTATTATTATTATTATTATTAAGAGATTTTCTACTCTTTTTACATACCAACCACAGATTCCCCTCTTCTCCCTCCTCCCGCCCTCCAGCATTCCCCCCAAACCCACCTCCCATTCCCATCTCCTCCAAGGAAAGATCTCCCATATGGAATCAGCAGAGCCTGGTACATTCAGTTGAGGCAGGTCCAAACCCCTCCTCCCTGCACCATGACTGCACAAAGTGTCCCACCATAGGCACTATGCTCCAAAAAGCTGGCTCATGCACCAGGGACAGGTCCCGATCCCACTGCCTGGGGGCCCCCTAAACAGTTCAAGCTAACAGGAGGTTCAAGTTGGAACACAGAAAAAGTGGGAGAGCAAGGAAAGAGATACCATGATAAAGGAAGACATCATGGGAATAGGAAGAAACACAGTGCTATGGAAGTTCCCAGGAATCCACAAGGATAACCTCATCTTAGAGTACTGGCAATAGTCGAGAGGGTGCCTGAACTGGCCTACTCCAGGGATCAGATGGCTGAATACCCTAACTGTCATCATAGAACCCTCATCCAGTGACTGATGGAAGCAGATGCAGAGATCCACAGCCAAACACCAGACTGAGCTCCAGGAGTCCAATCAATGAGAGAGAGGAGGGTTTCTATGAGCAAGGGATATCGAGACCATGATGGGAAAATGTACAGAGACGGCCAGCCAAACTAGTGGAAACACATGAACTGTGGACCAATAGCTGAGGAGCCCCCATGGTATTGGACTAGGCCCTCTGGATAGACAAGACAGTTGTTTAGCTTGAACCAACATACTTTGAAGTAGATTTTCAGTCTTCTTCCTCTAGCCTGGCCCATCTTTTATCACATGACTAGCACCCAGTAGACACAGCACACATATAGCACAAAAGCAATCTGTGTGATTTTTGACTCATCTTGTGTTGAAAAATGTGATAACGTCTAAAAGGATTACCCAAATGCTTAGTGGATTTTGGCTATAGGCTAGGCAAGGAGTGAAGACTGGAACATTCTTAGACATGTTTGCTTTTAAAGCATTGTGTGCCCGATTATAGTCAAGAGATATATTTTCAGAATTAGGAAACTACTTAAAGGAAATTTTGAATTCTGTGTTTGCACTTGGCAATGATCTAGAAATTGGCACAAACATATTCTGAACTATCTGGGAAATTGGGAGCATTGCTTCCTAACCGCTGTTTGCTCATGATTTGAAAATCAGGTCTTGCATGCCAGATGATCAAGTGAGGCCAACCTGTACCTCATTAATTATCATGAACCCAAAGAACAAAATGCCAAACAGATGGACTATATGATATGTTCACACCAATCAACAGCAAACAACACCATGATAGGGAAGATACTGTGTATCCCATCAGCACCAGCACAGCACACATTGTTTAATTATACATGTAGATGTTTGCTGGGTATGTTCGCAATAAATTTTATTTAATCTGTTTGGGTTGTCTTTGGCTGGTTGGTTGGTTTGGGGAGTTACTTTGAGAGATGCCTTTTTTTTTTTAAATGTCATGTCACTGAAGATTACTGCTTCAAATTCTTTCAAAGGAAATTTTTTATCTACTACTAGTGAAATGCATATTACATTCTACAAAACTCACATATGCATTATGACTATAGTTCACTATAAGTGGCCCACTGAGTTTTGTCGGCCAGCCTTTTCTTTCATACTAAATTAATGCTGTCAATTCATGTTTTATTGAATTTATTGCTTTACTTTGATTCCAATTTTCATTTATTTAAGGTTTTGTAACAGTAGGAAAAGTTAATGAATAAGAAAAATATACATGGTTTAATAAATTTAAGAAAATATTTGAGGGTCCCAGAACTGTATCTTTCAAATGGAGTATATGCATCATTCAAGCTGAACAACACTGTACCTTTTATAAATATCCATTCAAAACAATCTACTATAGCATTCACTCTTTTCTCTCCAGACTTAATATTCATCCCACGGCAGCCTGCCTGCAAGAGCCTCCCCTTCTACCCTACCTCCACTCGTTGGGGATTCTGTACCTTGATGCAGACCAAGGATCCCCTTAGCTATTTTTTACCACCCTGCTCAGTCTGCACTCCTATCCCACCTCCAATCCTTTGTGTCACCCACTGACCCACAGAACACTCTCTGTCAGGAACCTTATAGCCACCACATTTGTCTCTTTTTGGGTGTGGTTAACCTATTCAGACTGAAGTTTTCTGTTTATTTTATTTTATTTATTATTATTATTATTATTATTATTATTATTATTATATTTATTTATTTATTTATTTTGACATGGGGCTTCTCTGTGTAACAGCCCTGGCTGTTCTGGAACTTACGTTGTAGAACAGGCTGACCTTGAACTCATAGAGATCTGCTTTTCCTGCTCCTCCTTCCAGGATTAAAAGTGTGTACCATCATGCCCAGATGAAGCTTTCCTTCTATTGCCTTCTTTGATTCCAATTCCAAAAGAGAGGGCAACAGCAGCCGAAGAATGGAAAACACACCCAGCAAAGACATGACTATATATGTACATAAATAAGCACCTCAAACATCATTACTTCAGATGCCTAGACCCTAGCACAAAACATGAACAGTCAAGAAAATATTCCTCTTTTGAAATATAGTAACTGT
>CABHPQ010162324.1:0-30042 GCA_902168405.1 Peromyscus aztecus
CTACATGTCTACAGAATGTTCATATTGTCCCAGACTGTGAATAAGTTTCTGTAGAATGTTAATTTTGTCCCAGACAGTGAACACATTTCTATAGAATCTTCATATTGTCCCAGACTGACCACATGTCTAGAGAATGTTCATATTTCCCAGACTGTGACCACGTGTCTATGGAATGTTCATATTGTCCCAGACTGACCACGTGCCTGAAGAATCTTCATATTGTCCAAGACTGACCACGTGTATATAGGTTGTTCATATTGTCCCAGACTGACCACATGCCTAAAGAAAGTTCCTATTGTCCCAGACTGTGACTAAATGTCTATTGAATGTTCATATTGTCCCAGACTGTGTCCACATGTCTATAGAATGTTCAAATTGTCCCAGAATATGACAATGTCAATAGAATGTTCATATATTCCCAGACTGTGACCACATGTCTATAGATTGCTCATATTGTCCCATACTGTGACCACATGTCTATAGAATGTTCATATTTTCCCAGACTGTGACCACATGTCTATAGAATGTTCATATTGTCCCAGAATGAGATAAAGTCAATAGAATATTCATATTGTCCCAGACTGACCACCTGTCCATAGAATTTTCATATTGTCCTAGACTGTGAGTACATGTCTATAGAATGTTCATATTGTCCCTGATTGTGAATAAGTTTCTGTCGAATGTTAGTTTTGTCCCAGAGAGTGAACACATTTCTATAGAATGTTCATATTTTCCCACACTGACCACATATCTGGAGAATATTCATATTTCCCAGACTGTGACCACGTGTCTATAGAATGTTGATATTGTCGCAGACTGACCACGTGCCTGCAGAATGTTCATATTGTCCCAGACTGTGACCACGTGTATATAGGTTATTCATATTGTCCCAGACTGACCACATGTCTATAGAATGTTCATATTGTCCCAGACAGTGACCAAGTCTCTGTAGAACATTAATTTTGTTGCAGACTGTGAAGAACGTGTCTATAGAATGTTCATATTGTCCCAGATTGTTACCACATGTCTACAGAATTTTCATATTGTCTCACACTGTGATAACATGTCTATAGAATGTTCATAATGTCCCAGATTGTGACCACATGTCTATACAATGTTCATATTGTCCCAAAATGACCACCTGTCTATGGAATGTTCATATTGTCCTCAACTGTGACTACATGTCTATAGAATGTTCATATTGTCCCAGACTGTTAATAAGTTTCTGTAGAATGTTAATTTTGTCCCAGTGACCACATTTCTATAGAATGTTCATATTGTCCCAGATTGACCACATGTCTACAAATGTTCATATTGTCCCAGACATGACCACATGTCTATAGAATCTTCATATTATCCCAGACTGTGACCACATGTCTATTGAATGTTCATATTGTCCCCGTCAGTGACCACGTGTCTATAGAATGTTCAAATTGTCCCAGAATGTGTCCACGTCAATAGAATGTACATATTTACACAGACTGTGACCACCTGTCTATAGAATGTTCATATTCTCCCAGACTGTGACGACATGACTTTAGAATGTTCATATTGTACCTTACCCTGACCACGTGTCTATAGAATGCTCATATTGACCAGACTCTGACCACTTTTCTATAGAAGGTTCATATTGTCCCAGACTGTGACCATATGTTTATAGAATGTTCATATTGTCACCGTTAGTGACCCCATGTCTATAGAATGTTCAAATTGTCCCAGAATGTGACCACGTCAATAGAATGTTCATATTGTCCCAGACTGTGACCACATGTCTACAGAATGTTCATATTGTCACAGACTGTGACAACATGACTATAGATTGTTCATATTGTACCATACTCTAACCACGTGTCTATAGAATGTTCATATTGCCCAGACTGTGACCACATGTTTATAGAAAGTTCATATTGTACCAGAATTTGTCGACGTGTCTATAGAATGTTCATATTGTCTCAGACTGTGACCACATGTCTATAGAATGTTCATATTGTCCCAGACTGTGACCACATGTCTATAGAATGTTCATATTGTCCAAGACTGTGACCACGTGTCTACAGAATGTTTGTTTTTTACCAGATGGTAACCACATGTCTGTAGAATATTCAGATTGTCCCAAAAAGTGACAATGTGTCTACAGAATTTTCATATTGTACCAGAATGTGACCACCTGTCTACAGAATGTTCATATTGTCACAGACTGTGCCCACTTGTCTATAGAATGTTCATATTGTCCCAAACTCTGATGACAGGACTCTAGATTGCTCATAATGTCCGATACTGTGAACACATGTATATAGAATGTTCATATTGTCACAGACTGTGACCACATATCTACAGAAAGTTCATATTGTCTCAGACTGTGACCCCATGTCTATAGAATATTCAGATTGTCCCGGAAAGTGAGCACATGCCTACAGAATTTTCATATTGTCCCAGAGTGTGACCACGTGTCTATAGAATGTTCATATTGTCCCAACTGTGACCACGTGTCTACAGACTGTTAGTTTTGTCCTAGACTGTAACCACATGTCTATAGAATGTAAGTTTTTTCCCAGACTGTGACCACCATTCTATACAATGTTCATATTGTCCCAGGCTGTGACCACGTGTATAGAAAGTTCATATTGTCCCAGGCTGACCACATGTCTAGAGAATGTTCATATTGTCCCAGACTGTGACCACGTATCTATAGTAAGTTCACATTGTTCCAGACTGTGACCACAAGTCTATAGAATGTTCATATTGTCCCAGACTGTGACCACGTATCTATAGTATGTTCACATTGTTCCAGACTGTGACCACAAGTCTATAGAATGTTCATATTGCCCAGACTGTGACCACATGTTTATAGAAAGTTCATATTGTACCAGAATTTGTCGACGTGTCTATAAAATGTCCATATTGTCCCAGACTGTGAACACATGTCTATAGAATTTTTATATTGTCACAGACTGACAACCTGTCTATAGAATGTTCATATTGTCCTCGACTGTGACCACATGTCTATAGAATGTTCATATTGTCCCAGACTGTGACAAAGTTTCTGTAGAATGTTAATTTTGTCCCAGACACTGAGCACATTTTTATAGAATGTTCATATTGTCCCAGACTGACCACATGTCTACAGAATGTTCATATTGTCCCCGACTGTGACCACGTGTCTACAGAATTTTCATATTGTCCCACTCTGTGACCACGTGTCTATAGAATGTTCATTTTGTCCCAGAATGTGACCACGTCAATACAATGGTCATATTTCCTAGACTGTGACTATATGTCTGTAGAATGTTCATATTGTCCCAGACTGGTACCACATGTCTATAGAATGTTCATATTGTCCCAGACTGTTACCACATGTCTACAGAATGTTCAGTTTGTCACAGACTGTGACCACGTGTTTTAGAAGGTTCATATGGTTCCAGACTGTGATGACATGACTATAGAATGTTCATATTGTCACAGATTGTGACCACATATCTATAGAATACTCATATTGTCCCAGACTGTGACCACATGTCTATAGAATGTTAATTTTCGAGATTGGCCACGTGTCTATAGAATGTCCATATTGTCCCAGACTGTGAACACATGTCTATAGAATGTTCTTATTGTCCCAGACTGTGACCACATGTCTATAGAACTTTTATATTGTTCCAGACTGACCACCTGTCTATAAAATGTTCATATTGTACTCGACTGTGACCACATGTCTATAGAATGTTCATATTGTTCCAGACTGTGACCAAGTTTCTGTAGAATGTTAATTTTGTCCCAGACACTGAGCACATTTATATAGAATGTTCATATTGTGCCAGAATGAACACATGTCTACAGAATGTGCATAGTGTCCCCGACTGTGACCACGTGTGTATAGAATGTTCATAATGTCCCAGACTGACCACCTGTCTGCAGAATATTCATTATCCCAGACTGACCACGTGTCTATAGAAGGTTCTATTTGTCCCACTCTGTGACCACGTGCCTATAGAATGTTCATTTTGTACCCGTAGGTGACCACGTGACTATAGAATGTTCAAATTGTCCCAAAATGTTACCAAATCAAGAGAATGATAATATTGTCCCAGACTGTGGCCACGTGTCTACAGAATGTTCATATTGTCCCAGACTGTGACCATATGTCTATGGAATGTTCAATTTGTCCCAGACTGTGATGACATGGCTATAGATGGTTCATATTGTCCCATACTGTACCACGTGTCTATAGAATGTTCATATTGCCCAGACTGTGACCACATGTCTATATAGGTTCATATTGTCCCAGAATGTGACCACGTGTCTATAGAATGTTCATATTGTCCCAGACTGAACACATGTCTATAGAACGTTCATATTGACCCAGACTGTGACCACATGTCTTTCGAATGCTCATATTGTCCCAGACTGTGACCACATGTCTATAGAATGTTCATATTGTCCAAGACTCTGACCACGTCTCTATAGAATGTTAGTTTTGTTCGATTGTAACCACATGTATATAGAATATTCAGATTGTCCCAGACAGTGACCACGTATCTACAGAAATTTCATATTGCCCAGACTGTGATCACATGTCTATAGAATGTTCATATTGTCCCAGAATGTGACCACATGTCTACAGAATGTTCATATTGTCACAAACTGTGACCACTTGTCTATAGAATGTTCATATTGTCCCAGACTGTGACCTTGTGTCAATAGAATGTTCATAATGTCCCAGAATGAGACGCGTCAATAGACTATTCATATTGTTCCACACTGTGACAACATGTCTGCAGAATGTTCATATTGTCCCAGGCTGACCACATGTCTATGCATGTTCATATTTTCCCAGTCTGTGCCCTTGTGTCTATAGAATGTTCATATTGTGCCAGAATGTGACCACTTCTATAGAATGATCATATTGTGCCAGACTGTGAACACATGTCTACCGAATATTCATATTGTCCCAGGCTGACCATATGTCTTCAGAATGTTCATATTGTAGCAGATGTGACCATGTCTAGAGAATGTTCATATTGTCCAAACTGTGACCACATGTATATAGAATGTTCATATTGTCCCAGAATGTGACCACGTCAAAAGAATGTTCATATTGTCCAGACGGTGACCACGTGTCTGTAGAATGTTCATATTGTCCCAGACTGTGACCACGTCTATAGAATGTTCATATTGTCCTAGACTGACCACATGTCTATAGAATGTTCATATTGTCCCAGACGTTGCATGCATGTCTACAGAATGTTCATATTGTCCCAGATTTTGACCATATGTTTATAGAATGTTCATATTGTCCTAGACTGACCACATGTCTACAGAATGTTCATATTGTCCCAGACTGTGCCCACGTATCTACAGAATGTTCATATTGTCCCACACTGTGACCACATGTCTATAGAATGTTTATATTGTCCCAGATTGTGACCACATGTGTATAGAATGTTCATATTGTCCCAGACTGACCACCTGTCTATAGGACGTTCACATTGTACTCGACTGGGACTACATGTCTATAGAATGTTCATATTTTCCCACACTGTGAATAAGTCTCTCTAGAATGTGAATTTTGTCCCAGACAGTGACCACATTCCTAAAGAATATTCAGATTGTCCCAGACTAACCACATGTCTACAAATGTTCATATTGTCCCAAACTTACCACGTGTCTATAGAATGTTCATATTGTCCCAGACTGACCACATGCCTACAGAATGTTCATATTGTCCCAGACTGACCACGTGTCTATAGAAGGTTCATATGTCCCAGACTGACCACATACCTATAGAATGTTCATGTTATCCCAGACTGTGACCACATGTCTATAGAATGTTTGCTTAAACCCAGTCAGTGACCACGTTTCGAAAGAATGTTCAAATTTTCCCAGAATGTGACCACGTCAATAGAATGGTCATATTGTCCCAGACTCTGACCACATGTCTACAGAATGTTCATATTGTCACAGACTGTGACCACGTGTCTATAGAATATTCATATTGTCCCAGACTGTGATGACAGGACTATAGATTGTTAATATTGTACCATACTCTGACCACGTGTCTATAGAATGTTCATATTGCCCAGATTGTGACCACATGTCTATAGAAGGTTCATATTGTCCCAGAATGTAACCACTTGTCTATAGAATTTTCATATTGTCTCAGACTGTGACCACATGTCTATAGAATGTTACTATTGTCCCAGACTGTGACCATATTTTTTAGAATGTTCATATTGTCAAAGACTGTGACCACATGTCTATAGAATGTTCATATTGTCAAGACTGTGACCAGGTGTCTATAGAATGTTTGTTTTGTCGCAGATTGTAACCACATGTCTATAGAATATTCAGATTGTCCAAGAAAGTGACGACGTGTCAACAGAATTTTAATATTGTACCAGAATGTGACCACATGTCTACAGAATATTCATATTGTCACAAACTGTGACCATGTGTCTACAGAATATTCATATTGTCCCAGAGTTAGACCACGTGTCTATTGAATGTTCATATTGTCCCAGACGGTAACCACGTGGCTACAGAGTGTTAGTTTTGTCCCAGACTGTAAGCACATTTCTATTGAATGTTAGTTTTTTTCCCAGACTGTGACCACGTGTCTATAGAATGTTCATATGTTTTTATTGTCCCAGGTTTGCCACACGCCTACAGAATATTCATGTTGTCCCAGACTGTGACCACATTTCTATAGAGTGTTCATATTGTCCCAGTCAGTAACCACATGTCTATATAATTTTCATATTGTCCCAGAATGTGACCAAGTCAATAGAACGGTCATATTGTCACAAACTGTGACCACATGTCTACAGAATGTTCATATTGCCACAGAATGTTAATACATGTCTTTAGAATGTTCACATTGTCCCAGACTGTAACTACTTGACTATAGATTTGCATATTGTCCCATACTCTGACCACATGTCTATAGAATGTTCATATTGTCCCAGATTGTGACCACATGTCTATAGAATGTTCATATTGCCCCGACGGTGACCACATGTCCATAGAATGTTCATATTTCCCAGACTGTGACCACATGTCTATAGCATGTTCATATTGCCCCGACTGTGACCACATGTCTATAGAATGTTCATATTTCCCAGACTGTGACCATATGACTTTAGAATGTTCATATTGTCCCAGACTGTGACCACATGTCTATAGAATGTTCATATTGTCCCAGACTGTGACCACATGTATATGGAATGTTCATATTGTCCCAGAATGTCACCTTGTCTGTAGAATGTTCATACTGACCAGACACTGACCACGCATCTATAAAATGTTCATATTGTCCCAGACTGTGACCACATGTCTATAGAATGTTCATATTGTCCCAGACTGTGACCACGTGTCTATAGAATGTTCATATTGTCCCAGATTGTGACCACGTGTCTCCAGAGTGTTAGTTTTATCCCAGACTGTAACCACATGTCTATAGAATGTTCATGTTGTCCCAGATTGTGACCACATGTCTCCAGAACATTCATATTGTCACAGAGTGTGACCACATATATTAAGAATGTTCATATTTTCTCAGAAGGTGACCACGTTCTAGAGAGTGTTAGTTTTGTCCCAGAGTGTGACCACATGTCTATAGAATTTCAGTTTTTTCCAGACTCTGTCCAAGTATCTATAGAATTTTTATTTTGTCCCAGACTGTGACCACGTCTATAGAATATACATAATGTCCCAGACTGACCACATATCTATAGAATGTTCATATTGTCCCAGACTGTGAACAGTTGTCTATAGAATATCCATATTGTCCTAGATTGTGACCATATGTTTATAGAATGTTCATATTGACCCAGTCTGTGACCTCGTGTCTATAGAATGTTCATATTGGCCCAGAATGTGACCACATGTCTTTAGAATGTTTATATTTCCCAGACTGTGACCACATGTTTATGGAATGTTCATATTGTACCAGATTTTCACCTTGTCTATAGAATGTTCATATTTACCAGACTGTGACCACATGTCTATAGAATGTTCATATTGTCCCAGACTGTGACCACATGTCTATAGAAAGTTCATATTGTTCCAGATTGTGACCAAGTGTCTACAGAGTGTTAGTTTTATCCCAGACTGTAACCACATGTCTATAGAATGTTCATGTTGTCCCAGACTGTGTCCACATGTCTCCAGAACGTTCATATTGTCACAGAGTGTGACCACATATATATAGAATATTCATATTTTCTCAGAATGTGACCACGTTCTAGAGAGTGTTAGTTTTGTCCCAGAGTGTGTCCACATGTCTATAGAATTTCAGTTTTTTCCAGACTGTGTCCACGTATCTATAGAATTTTTATTTTGTCCCAGACTGTGACCATATCTATAGAATATACATAATGTCCCAGACTGACCACATGTCTATAGAATGTTCACATTGTCCCAGATTGTGAACAGGTGTCTATAGAATATCCATATTGTCCTAGATTGTGTCCATATGTTTATAGAATGTTCATATTGAACCAGTCTGTGACCACATGTCTATAGAATGTTCATATTGCCCCAGACTGTGACCACATGTCTAGAGAATATTCATGTTGTCCCTGAGTGTGAACATATGTTTATAGAATGTTTATATTGTCCCACTCTTTGACCACGTGTCTATAAAAGGTTCGTATTATCCCAGAATGTGACCAGGTCAATAGAATGTTCATATTTTCACGAACTGTAACCACATGTCTACAGAATGTTCATATCGTCATAGACTGTGACCACATGTTTCAGAATGTTCATATTGTCCCATCTGTGAGGACATGACTATAGATTTTTCTAATTGTCCCATACTGAGACCATATGTCTACAGAATGTTCATATTGTCCCAGACTGTTACCACAGTCTATAGAATGTTCATATTGTCCTAGACACTGATACATGTCTATTGAATGTTCATATTGCCCCAGACTGTGACCACAGGTCTTTAGAAAGTTTATATTGTCCCAGACTGTGACCATGTGTCTATCGAATGTTAGAATTGTCCCAGAATGTAACGACAGGTCTATAGAATATTAGATTGTCCCTGAAAGTGACCACGTATCTACAGAATTTTCATATTGTACCACAATGTGACCACATGTCTACAGGATGTTCATATTGTTACAGACTGTGACCACATGTCTATAGAATGTGCATATTGTCCCCATCAGTGACCACGTGTCTATAGAATGTTCAAAAGGTCCCAGAATGTGACCACGTCAATAGAATGTTCATATAGTCTCAGACTGTGACCACATGTCTATAGAATGCTCATATTCCCATACTGTGACCACATGTCTATAGAATGTTCATATTTCCCAGACTGTGACCACATGTCTATAGAATGTTCATATTGCCCACACTGTGACCACGTGTCTATAGAATGTTCATATTGTCCCAGAATATGACCAGGACAATAGAATGAACATATTGTACCAGACTGTGACCACATATCTACGAAAGGTCATATTGTCTCAGTCTGACCACATGTCTACAGAATGTTCATATTGTCCCAGATTGGACCACGTGTCTATACAATTTTCATATTGTCCGAGACTGTGACCATATGATTATAGAATGTTCATATTGTCATAGTCTCTGACTACGTGTCTATAGAATATTCATATTTTCCCAGAATGTGACCACGTCAATAGAATGTTCATATTGCCCAGCCTGTGACCACATGTCTGTAGAATGTTCATATTGACCCATACTGTGACCACATGTCTATAGAATGTTCATATTGTCCCATTCAGTGACCACGTGTATATAGAATGTTGATATTGACCCAGAATGTGACACCCTCAATAGAATGTTCATATTGTCCCAGACTGTGACCAGATGTCTACAGAATGTTCAGTTCCTCAAAGATGGTGACCACGTGTTTTAGAATGTTAATATGGTCCCAGACTGTGATGACATGACTATAGAATGTTCATATTGTCCCAGATTGTGACTACATGTCTATAGAATATTCATATTGCCCCACACTGTGACCACATGTCTATAGAATGGTTTTTTTGCCCACGCTTGACCACGTGTCTATAGAATGTTCATATTGTTCCAGACTGTGACCACATGTCTAGAGAATGTTCATATTGTCCCAGGCTGACCACATGTCTAGAGAATGTTCATTTTGTCGCAGACTATGACCACGTGTCTATAGAATGTTAATGTTGTCCTAGACAGTGAACATATGTTTATAGAATGTTCATATTGTCCCAGTCTTTGACCGCGTGTCTATTAATTTTCATATTATCCCAGAATGTGACCAGGTCAATAGTATGTTCATATTGTCACGAACTGTAACCACATGTCTACAGAATGTTCATATTGTCATAGACTGTAACCACATGTCTACAGAATGTTCATATTGTCCCATCTGTGAGGACATGACTATAGATTTTTCATATTGTCCCATACTGAGACCATATGTCTATAGAATGTTCATATTGTCCCAGACTGTGACACATATCTATAGAATGTTCATATTGCCCCAGACTGTGACCACATGTCTTTAGAATGTTCATAATGTTCCAGACTGTGACCACATGTCTATAGAATGCTCATATTGTCCAAGACTGTGAACATGTGTCTATCGAATGTGAGAATTGTTCCAGAATGTAACCAAATGTCTATAGAATATTCAGATTGTCCCAGAAAGTGACCTCATATCTACAGAAATTTCATATTGTACCACAATGTGACCACATGTCTACAGGATATTCATATTGTTACAGACTGTAACCACATGTCTATAGAATGTTCATATTGTCCCCATCAGTGACCATGTGTCTATAGAATGTTCAAATTGTCCCAGAATGTGACCACGTCAATAGAATGTTCATATAGTCTCAGACTGTGACCACATGTCCATAGATTGCTCATATTGTCCCATACTGTGACCACATGTCTATAGAATGTTCATATTTTCCCAGACTGTGGCCACATGTCTATAGAATGTTCATATTGCCCACACTGTGACCACGTGTCTATAGAATGTTCATATTGTCCCAGAATATGACCAGGACAATAGAATGAACATATTGTCCCAGACTGTGACCACATATCTGTGAAAGTTCACATTGTCCCAGTCTGACCACATGTTTACAGAATGTTCATATTGTCCCAGACTGGACCACGTGTCTATACAAATTTCATATTGTCTGAGACTGTGACCATATGATTATAGAATGTTCATATTGTCATAGTCTGTGACTACGTGTCTATAAAATGCTCATATTTTCCCAGAATGTGACCACGTCAATAGAATGTTCATATTGCCCAGCATGTGACCACATGTCTGTAGAATGTTCATATTGTCCCAGACTGTGACCACATGTCTATAGAATGTTCATATTGTCCCATTCAGTGACCACGTGTATATAGAATGTTGATATTCTCCCAGAATGTGACACCCTCAATAGAATGTTCATATTGTCCTAGACTGTGACCAGATGTCTACAGAATGTTCAGTTTCTCAAAGATGGTGACCACGTGTTTTAGAATGTTAATATGGTCCAAGACTGTGATGACATGAGTATAGAATGTTCATATTGTCCCAGATTGTGACCACATGTCTATAGAATATTCTTATTTCCCCAGACTGTGACCACATGTCTATAGAATGGTTTTTTTTGCCCACGCTTGACCACGTGTCTATAGAATGTTCATATTTTCCCAGACTATGACCAAATGTCTTCTGAATGTTCAAGTTGCCCCAGACTGTGACCACATCCATAGACTGTTCATATTGTGCCAGACTCTGACCATATGTATATAGAATGTTGAAATTGTCAATGTCTGTGACCACATGTCTATAGAATGTTCATTGTGTCCCAGACTGTGTCCACATGTCTACAGAATGTTCATATTGTCCCAGACTGTGACCATATGTTTATAGAATGTTCTTATTGTACCAGTTTGTGACCACGTCTATAGAATGTTCATATTGTCCTAGACTGTCCACATGTCTATAGAATGTTCATATTGTCCCAGACTGTGCCTACATGTCTACAGAATGTTCATATTGACTCAGTCTGTGACCATGTGTCAATAGAATGTTCATATTGTCCCAGACTTACCACATGTCTGCAGAATGTTCATATTGTCCAAGACTGAAAACATGTCCATAGAATTTTCATATTGTCCCAGACTTACCACATGCCTACAGAATGTTCATATTGTCCCAGACTGTGACCATATTTCTATAGTGTTCATATTGTCCCAGTCAGTGACCACGTGTCTATATAATGTTCATATTGTCCCAGAATGAGACCAAGTCAATAGAATGTTCATATTGTCCCAGACTTACCACATGTCTGCAGAATGTTCATATTGTCCAAGACTGAAAACATGTCCATAGAATTTTCATATTGATTCAGACTGACCACATGCCTAAAGAATATTCATATTGTCCCAGACTGTGACCACATTTCTATAGTGTTCATATTGTCCCAGACTGTGATGACATGTCTACAGAATGTTCATATTGTCACAGACTGTTACCACGTGTCTTTAGAATATTCACATTGTCCCAGATTGTGACGACTTGACTATAGATTTGCATATTGTCCCATACTGTGACCACATGTCTATAGAATGTTTTTAATGTCCCAGAATGTGACCACATGTCTATAGAATGTTCATATTGCCCAGACTGTGACCACATGTATATAGAATGTTCATATTGTCCCAGGCTGTGACCATATATCTATAGAATGTTTATATTGTTCCTGACTGTGACCACACGTATATAGGATGTTCATATTGTTCCAGATTTACACCATGTCTTTAGAATGTTCATATTGCCCAGACTGTGACCACGAGTCTATAAAATGTTCATATTGTCCCAGACCGTGACCACATGTCTATAGAATGTTCATATTGTCCCACACTGTGACCACATGACTATAGAATGTTCATATTGTCCCAAATTCTGACCACAAGTCTACAGAATGTTCATATTTTCCCAGAGTGTGACCACGTGTCTATAGAATGTTCATAATGTCCCAGACTGTGACCACGTGTCTACAGAGTGTTCGTTTTGTCCCAGATTGCGACCACATGTCTATAGAATATTAGTTTTTTCCCAGACTGTGATCACATGTCTATAGAATGTTCATATTGTTCCAGACTGTGACCACATATCTTTAGAATGTTCATATTGTCCCAGACTATGACCACGTGTACCAGTGTTTGTTTTGACCCAGACTGTGTACAAATCTAGAGAATGTTCCTATGGTCGCAGATTGTGACCACATGTCTATAGAATGTTCATCTTTCCTAGACTGAGCACCTGTCTATAGAATGTTCATATTGTCCCAGACTGACCACCTGTCTGCAGAATGTTCATATTCTCCCAGACTAACCTCGTGTCTATAGAATGTTCATATTGTCCGAGACTGACCACATGCATACAGAATATTCATATTGTCCCAGAAAGTAACCAAATATCTATAGAATGTTCATATTGTCCCCGTCAGTGACCACGTGTCTATAGAATGTTCGTATTGTCCGAGACTGACCACATGCATACAGAATGTTCATATTGTCCCAGAAAGTGACCAAATGTCTATAGAATGTTCATATTGTCCCCTTCAGTGACCACGTGTCTATAGAATGTTCAAATTGTCCCAGAATTTGACGATGTCAATAGAATGTTCATATTGCCCAAACCGTGACCACAGGTCTACAGAATGTTCCTATTGCCACAGACTATGACCACGTGTCTATAGAATGTTCATATTGTCCCAGACTGTGACGACATGACTATAGATTTTTCATATTGTCCCATACTGTGACCACATGTCTATAGAATGTTCATATTGCCCAGACTTGACCACATGTCTATAGAAAGATCATATTGTCCCAGAATGTGACCACGTGTCAATAGAATGTTCATATTGTCTCAGAGTGAGACCACATGTCTATAGAAGGTTCATATTGTCCCAGAATGTGACCACATGTCTATAGAATGTTCATATTGAGCCAGACTGTGACCACATGTCTATATAATGTTAGTTTTGTCCCACCTTGTAACCACATATCTATAGAATATTCAGATTGTCCCAGAAAATGAACACATGTCTACAGAATTTTCATATTGTACCAGAATGTGACCACATGTCTACAGAATATTCCTATTGTCACTGACTGTGACCACTCATCTATAGAATGTTCATATTGTTCTAAACTTTGACGACATGACTATAGATTGTTCATATTGTCCCATACTGTGACCTCATGTCTATAGAATGTTCATATTGTCCCAGATTGTGAACACATGTCTATAGAATATTCATGTTGCCCAGACAGTTACCACGTGTCTATAGAATGTTCATATTGTCCCAGACTGTGACCACATGACTATAGAATGTTCATATTGTCCCAGACTGTGACCACATGTCTACGGAATGTTCATATTCTTCCAGAGTGTGACCACGTGTCTATAGAATGTTCATATTTCCCCAGACTGTGACTACGTGTCTACAGAGTGTAGATATTGTCCCACACTGTGACCACGTGTCTATAGAATGTTCATATTGTACCAGAATATTACCAGAACAATAGAATGAACATATTGTCCCAGACTGTCACCACATATCTATGAAAGTTCACATTATCCCAGTCTGACCACATGTCTACAGAATGTTCATATTGTCCGAGACTGGGACCACGTGTCTATACAATTTTCATATTGTCCGAGACTGAGACCATATGATTATAGAATGTTCACATTGTCATAGTCTGTGACTACGTGTCTATAGAATGTTCATATTTTCCCAGAATGTGACCACGTCAATAGAATGTTCAAATTGCCCAGCCTGTGACCACATGTCTGTAGAATGTTCATATTGTCACATTCAGTGACCACGTGTATATAGAATGTTGATGATGTCCCAGAATGTGACCCCCTCAATAGAATGTTCATATTGTCCCAGACTGTGACCAGATGTCTACAGAATGTTCAGTTTCTCAAAGATGGTGACCACGTGTTTTAGAATGTTAATATGGTCCCAGACTGTGATGACATGACTATAGAATGTTCATACTGTCCCAGAATGTGTCCACATGTCTATAGACTATTCATATTGCCCCAGACTGTGACCACATTTCTATAGAATGTTTTTTAGCCCACACTTGACCACGTGTCTATAGAATGTTCATATTGTCCCAGACTGTGACCACATGTCTAGAGAATGTTCATATTGTCCCAGGCTGACCACATGTCCAGAGAATGTTCATTTTGTCCCAGACTGTGACCACGTGTCTATAGCATGTTCATGTTGTCCCAGACAGTGAACATATGTTTATAGAATGTTCATATTGTCCCAGTCTTAGACCACGTGTCTAATAATTTTCATATTATCCCAGAATGTGACCAGGTCAATAGTTTGTTCATAATGTCACGAACTGTAACCACATGTCTACAGAATGTTCATATTGTCATAGACTGTAACCAAATGTCTACAGAATGTTCATATTGTCCCATCTGTGAGGACATGACTATAGATTTTTCATATTGTCCCATATTGAGACCATATGTCTATAGAATGTTCTTATTGTCCCAGACTGTTACCACAGTCTGTAGAATGTTCATATTGTCTCAGACTGTGACACATATCTATAGAATGTTCATATTGACCCATACTGTGACCACATGTCTTTAGAATATTCATATTGTTCCAGACTGTGACCACATGTCTATAGAATGTTCATATTGTCCAAGACTGTGACCATGTGTCTTTGGAATGTTAAAATTGTTCCAGAATGTAACCACATATCTATAGAATATTCAAAATGTCCCAGAAAGTGACCACGTATCTACAGAAATTTCATATTGTACCACAATGTGACCACATGTCTGCAGGATATTCATATTGTTACAGACTGTGACCACATGTCTATAGAATGTTCATATTGTACCCATCAGTGACCATATGTCTATAGAATGTTCAAAAGGTCCCAGAATGTGACCACGTCAATAGAATGTTCATATAGTCTCAGACTGTGACCACATGTCTATAGATTGCTCATATTGTCCCATACTGTGACCACATGTCTATAGAGTGTTCATATTTTCCCAGACTGTGCCCACATGTCTATAGAATGTTCACATTGCCCTAACTGTGACCACGTGTCTATAGAATGTTCATATTGTTCCAGAATATGACCAGGACAATAGAATGAACATACTGTCCCAGACTGTGACCACATATCTATGAAAGTTCATATTGTCCCAGTCTGATCACATGTCTACAGAATGTTCATATTGTCCCAGACTGGGACCACGTGTCTATAGAATTTTCATATTGTCTGAGACTGTGACCATATGATTATAGAATGTTCATATTTTCATAGTCTGTGACTACGTGTCTATAGAATGTTCATATTGTCCCAGAATGTGACCACGTCAATAGAATGTTCATATTGTCCCAGACTGTGACCACATGTCTATAGAATGTTCATATTGTCCCAGACTGAACACATGTCTAGAGAATGTTCATTTTGTCCAGATTGTGACCACGTGTCTAAAGAAAGTTCATACTGTCCCAGACTGTGACCATATGTTTATAGAATGTTCATATTGTCTGAGTCTGTGACCTCGTGTCTATAGAATGTTCATATTGTCCCAGAATGTGACCACGTTAACAGAATGTTCATATTGTCACAGACTGTGACACATGTCTACAGAATGTTCATATTGTCATATACTGTGACCACATGTCTTCAGAATATTCATATTGTCCCATCTGTGATGACATGAGTATAGATTTTTTATATTTCCCAAACTGTGACACATTTCTGTACAATATTCATATTGTCCCAGAATGTGACCACAGTGTATAGAATGTTCATACTGTCCCAGACTGTGACAACGTGTCTATAGAATGTTCATTTTGTCCCAGACTATGATCACATGTCCATAGAATGTTCATATTGTCCCCGACAGCGACCATGTGTCTACAGAATGTTCATATTGTCCCAGATTGTCACCATGTGTCTATAGAATATTCATATCGTCCCAGACTTTTACCACAGGTCTATAGAATGTTTGCTTTGACCCAGTCTGTGACCACGTGTCCATAGAATGTTCATAATGTCCCAGACTTACCACATATCTATAGAATGCTCATATTGTCCCAGACTGTGACAACGTGTCTACAAGGTGTTAGTTTTGTCCAAGATAGTGCCCACATATCTATAGAATGTTAGTTTTTCCCCAGACTGTGACCACATTTCTATAGAATGTTAATATTTTCCCAAACTGTGACCATGTCTATAGAATGTTCATACTGTCCCAGACTGTGACCAAGTCTCTGTAGAATGTGACTTTTATTCCAGAATGTGACCATGTGTCTATACAATGTACATATTGTTCCAGAATGTTGCCAAATATCTACAGAATTTTCATATTGTCCCACTGTGTGACCATGTTTCTATAGAATGTTCATATTGTCCCAGACTGTGACCACGTGTGTGTAGAATGTTCATATTGTCCTAGACTGTGACACATGTCTATAGAATGTTCATATCGTCACGGAGAGTGACCATGTGTCTATAGAATGTCCATTAGGTGCCAGACTGTGACCACGTGTCTATAGAATGTTCATATTTTCTCAGTCTGACCACATGTCTGAAGAATGTTCATTTTGTCCCAGACTGTGACCACGTGTCTATAGATTGTTCATATTGTCCCAGATTATGATCACATGTCTAGAGAATGTTCATATTGTCCCTGACAGCGACCATGTGTTACAGAATGTTCATATTGCCCAGAGTGTCACTATGTGTCTATAGAATGCTCATATCGCCCCAGACTTTTACCACATGTCTATAGAATGTTTGCTTTGACCCAGTCTTTGACCACATGTCTATAGAATGTTCATAATGTCCCAGACTTACCACATGTCTATAGAATGTTCATATTGTCCCAGACTGTGACCAAGTCTCTGTAGAATGTTAATTTTGTCTCAGACTGTGACCACGTTTCTATACAATGTTCATATTATCTGAGATTGTTACCACATGTCTACAGAATTTTCATATTGTTCCACACTGTGACCACATGCCTATAGAATGTTCATATTGTCCCAGACTGTGACCACGTGTCCATAGAATGTTAAAATATTCCCAGAATGTGACCACATCAATAGAATGTTCATATTGTACCAGACTGTGACCACATGTCTACAGAATGTTCATATTGTCACAGACTGTGACCCCGAGTCTATAGAATATTCATATAGTCCCAGACTGTGATCACATGACTAGAGATTGTTCATATTGTACCATGCTCTGAACACGTGTCTATAGAATGTTAATATTGCCCAGACAGTGACCACATGTCTATAGAAGGTTCATATTGTTCCAGACAGTGACCACGAGTCCATAGAAGGTTCATATTGTCTCAGACTGTGACCACATGTCTATAGAATGTTCATATTGTCCCAAACTGTGACCACATTTTTTAGAATGTTCATATTGTCCCAGATTTGACCACATTTTTTTAGAATGTTCATATTGTCCAAGTCTGTGACCACGTGTCTATAGATTGTTAGTTTTGTCCCGGATTGTAACCACATGTCTATAGAATATTCAGATTTTCTCAGAAAGAGACGTGTTTACAGAATTTTCATATTGTACCAGAATGTGACCCCCTGTCTACAGAATTTTCATATTGTCCCAGAGTGTGACCACGTGTCTATAGAATGTTCATATTGCCCTAGACTGTGATGACATGACTATAGATTGTTCATATTGTACCATACATTTCTACAGAATTTTCATATTGTCCCAGACTGACCACCTGTCTATAGAATGTTCATATTGTCCTCGACTGTGACTACGTGTCTATAAATGTTCATATTGTCCCAGACTGTGACCAAGTTTCTGTAGAATGATAATTTTGTCCCAGACTGTGATCACATTTCTATAGAATGTTCATATTGTCCCAGAATGACCACATGTCTACAGAATGTTCATATTGTACCAGACTCTGACCATGTCTCTATAGAATATTCATATTGTCCCAGACTGACCACATGCCTGCAGAATGTTCATATTGTCCCAGACTGACCACGTGTCTCTAGAATTTTCATATTGTCCCAGACTGACCACATCCCTATAGAATGTTCATATTGTCCCAGATTGTGACCACGTGTCTATAGAATGTTCATATTGTCTCTGTCAGTGACCACGAGTCTATAGATTGTTCAAATTGTCCCAGAATGTGACCACGTCAATACAATGTTCATATTGTCACAGACTGAGACCACGTGTCTAGAGAATGTTCATATTGTCCCAGACTGTGATGACATGACTATAGATTGTTCATATTGTACCATACTCTGACCACATGTCTATGGAATGTTCATATTGTCCCAGACTGTGACCACATGTCTTTAGAATGCTCATATTGTTCCAGACTGTGACCACATGTCTATAGAATGTTCATATTGTCCAAGATTGTGACCAAATGTCTACAGAATGTTCATACTGTCCCAGAGTGTGACCACGTGTCTATAGAATGTTCATATTGTCCCAACTGTGACCACGTGTCTACAGACTGTTAGTTTTGTCCTAGACTGTAAACACATGTCTATAGAATGTAAGTTTTTTCCCAGACTGTGACCACCATTCTATACAATGTTCATATTGTCCCAGGCTGTGACCACGTGTATAGAAAGTTCATATTGTCCCAGGCTGACCACATGTCTAGAGAATGTTCATATTGTCCCAGACTGTGACCACGTATCTATAGTATGTTCACATTGTTCCAGACTGTGACCACAAGTCTATAGAATGTTCATATTGTCCCAGACTGTGACCACATGTCTATAGAACGTGCATATTTTCCCAGACTGACCACCTGTCTATAGAATATTCATATTGTCCTCGACTGTGACTACATGTCTATAGAATGTTCATATTGTCCCAGACTTTGACCACGTGTCTATAGAAATTTCACTATGTCTCAGACTGTGACCACATGTCTATAGAATATTCAGATTGTCCCAGAAAGTGAACACATGTCTACAGCATTTTCGTATTGTCCCAGAGTGTGACCACGTGTCTATAGAATGTTCATATTGTCCCAACTGTGACCACGTGTCTACAGACAGTTTTGTCCTAGACTGTAACCACATGCCTATAGAATGCAAGTTTTTTCCCAGACTGTGACCACGTGTCTATACAATGTTTATATTGTCCCAGGCTGTGACCACGTGTATAGAAAGTTCATATTGTCCCAGGCTGACCACATGTCTAGAGAATGTTCATATTGTCCGAGACTGTGACCAAGTATCTATAGAATGTTCATATTGTTCCACACTGTGATCACATGTCTATAGAATGTTAATTTTGTCCCAGACAGTGAACACATTTCTATAGAAGGTTCATATTGTCCCAGACTGACCACATGTTTAGAGAAGGTTCATATTGTCCCAGACTGTGACCACGGTCTATAGAATGTTGATATTGTCGCAGACTGACCACGTGCCTGCAGAATGTTCATATTGACCCAGACTAACCATGTGTATATAGGTTGTTCATATTGTCCCAGACTGAGCACATGGCTATAGAATGTTCATATTGTCCCAGACTGTGACTAAATGTCTTTTGAATGTTCATAGTGTCCCGTCAGTGAACACGTGTCTATAGAATGTTCAAATTTTCCCAGAATGTGACCTCATCAATAGAATGCTCATATTGTCCCAGACTGTGACCACATGTCTACAGAATGTTCATATTTTCACAGACTGTGACCACGTGTCTATAAAATGTTCATATGGTCCCAGACTGTGAAGACATGACTATCAATTGTGCATATTGTCCCAGACTGTGACCACATGTCTACAGAATGTTCATATTGTTCCAGACTGTGACCAAATTTCTTTAAAATGTTCATATTGTCTCAAATTGTGACCTCATGTGTATAGAATGTAAATATTGTCCATGACTGTGACCATGTGTCTTTCGAATGTTAGTTTTGTCCCAGATTGTAACCACATGACTATAAAATATACAGATTGACCCAGAGTATGACCACGTGTCTTTAGAATATTCGTATTGTCCCAGACTGTGACCACGTGTCTACAGAGTGTTAGTTTTGTCTCAGACTGTAAACACATGTCTATAGAATGTTAGTTTTTTCCCAGACTGTGACCATGTGTCTACAGAATTTTCACATTGTACCCGAATGTGACCACATGTCTACAGAATGTTCATATTGTCCCAAACTGTGACAATATGACTATAGATTGTTCACATTGTCCCATACTCTGACCACATGATATAGAATGTTCATATTGTCCCTGATTGTGACCACATGTCTATAGAATGTTCATATTGCCCAGAGTGTTACCACGTGTCTATAGAATGTTCATATTGTCCCAGAATGTGACCACGTGTCTACAGAGTGTTTGTTTTGTCCCACTATGACCACATGTCTATAGAATGTTAGTTATTTCCCAGATTTGAGCACGTGTCTAAAGAATGTTCCTATTGTCCCAGACTGTGACCACATCTATAGAATATTCATACAGTCCCTGACTGACCACATGTCTATAGAATGTTCATATTGTCCCAGAATGTGACCACCTGTCTATAGAATGTTCATATTGTCAATGACTGTGACCATATGTTTATACAATGATCATATTGTCACAGTCTGTGACCTTGAGTCTATAGAATGTTCATATTGTAGAAGAATATGATAAGGTCAATAGAATGTTCATATTTTCCCAGAATGTGACCACCTGTCTATAGAATGTTCATATTGTCCGAAACTGTGACCATATGTTTATAGAATGCTCATATTGTCCCAGCCTGTGACCACATGTCTATAGAATGTTCATATTGTCCCAGAATGTGACCACGTCAATAGAATGGTCATATTTCCCAGACTGTGTCTACATGTCTGTAGAATGTTCATATTGTCCCAGACTGTGACCACATGTGCATAGAATGTTCATATTGTCCCAGTAAGTGACCACGTGTCTATAGAATGTTTAAATTGTCCAAGAATTTGATGAAATGATGATAGAATGTTCATATTGTCACAGATTGTGAACACATGTCTATAGAATGTTCATTTTGCTGAGACTTGACCACGTGTCTATAAAATGTCCATATTGTCCCAGACTGTGAACACATGTCTATAGAATCTTTATATTGTCACAGACTGACAACCTGTCTATAGAATGTTCATATTGTCCTCGACTGTAACCACATGTCTATAGAATGTTCATATTGTCCCAGACTGTGACAAAGTTTCTGTAGAATGTTAATTTTGTCCCAGACACTGAGCACATTTTTATAGAATGTTCATATTGTCCCAGACTGACCACATGTCTACAGAATGTTCATATTGTCCCCGACTGTGACCACGTGTCTACAGAATTTTCATATTGTCCCAGTCTGTGACCACGTGTCTATAGAATGTTCATATTGTCCCAGAATGTGACCACGTCAATACAATGGTCATATTTCCTAGACTGTGACTACATGTCCGTAGAATGTTCATATTGTCCCAGACTGGTACCACATGTCTATAGAATGTTCATATTGTCCCAGTATGTGACCACATGTCTATAGAATGTTCAAATTGTCCCGGAATGTGACCATGTGAATAGAATGTTCTTATTGTCCCAGACTGTGACCACATGTCTACAGAATGTTCAGTTTGTCACAGACTGTGACCACGTGTTTTAGAAGGTTCATATTGTCCCAGACTGTGAAGACATGACTATAGAATGTTCATATTGTCACAGATTGTGACCACATATCTATAGAATACTCATATTGTCCCAGACTGTGACCACATGTCTATAGAATGTTAATTTTCGAGATTGGCCACGTGTCTATAGAATGTCCATATTGTCCCAGACTGTGAACACATGTCTATAGAATGTTCTTATTGTCCCAGACTGTGACCACATGTCTATAGAACTTTTATATTGTTCCAGACGACCACCTGTCTATAAAATGTTCATATTGTACTCGACTGTGACCACATGTCTATAGAATTTTCATATTGTCCCAGACTGACCACATCCCTATAGAATGTTCATATTGTCCCAGACTGTGACCAAGTTTCTGTAGAATGTTAATTTTGTCCCAGACACTGAGCACATTTATATAGAATGTTCATATTGTGCCAGAATGAACACATGTCTACAGAATGTGCATAGTGTCCCCGACTGTGACCACGTGTGTATAGAATGTTCATAATGTCCCAGACTGACCACCTGTCTGCAGAATATTCATTATCCCAGACTGACCACGTGTCTATAGAAGGTTCTATTTGTCCCACTCTGTGACCACGTGCCTATAGAATGTTCATTTTGTACCCGTAGGTGACCACGTGACTATAGAATGTTCAAATTGTCCCAAAATGTTACCAAATCAAGAGAATGATAATATTGTCCCAGACTGTGACCACGTGTCTACAGAATGTTCAATTTGTCCCAGACTGTGACGACATGGCTATAGATTGTTCATATTGTCCCATACTGTACCACGTGTCTATAGAATGTTCATATTGCCCAGACTGTGACCACATGTCTATATAGGTTCATATTGTCCCAGACTGTGACCACGTGTCTATAGAATGTTCATATTGTCCCAGACTGACCACATGTCTATAGAACGTTCATATTGACCCAGACTGTGACCACATGTCTTTCGAATGCTCATATTGTCCCAGACTGTGACCACATGTATACAGAATGTTCATATTGTTCCAGACTGTGACCACAATTCTTTAAAATGTTCATATTGTCTCAGACTGTGACCACATGTGTATAGAATGTAAATATTGTCCAAGACTGTGACCATGTGTCTTTCGAATGTTAGTTTTGTCCCAGATTGTAACCACATGACTATAAAATATACAGATTGTCCCAGAATGTGACCACGTGTCTGCAGAATATTCATATAGTCCCAGAGTGTGACCACTTGTCTTTAGAATGTTCGTATTGTCCCAGACTGTGACCATGTGTCTACAGAGTGTTAGTTTTGTCTCAGAATGTAAACACATGTCTATAGAATGTTAGTTTTTTCCCAGACTGTGACCATGTGTCTACAGAATTTTCACATTGTACCCGAATGTGACCACATGTCTACAGAATGTTCATATTGTCCCAAACTGTGACAATATGACTATAGATTGTTCACATTGTCCCATACTCTGACCACATGATATAGAATGTTCATATTGTCCCTGATTGTGACCACATGTCTATAGAATGTTCATATTGTCCCAGACTGACCACATGTATATAGAATGTTGATATTTTCCCAGAATGTGACCCCCTCAATAGAATGTTCATATTGTCCCAGACTGTGACCAGATGTCTACAGAATGTTCAGTTTGTCACAGACTGTGACCACGTGTTTTAGAATGTTAATATTGTCCCAGGTTGTGATGACATGACTATAGAATGTTCATATTGTCCCAGATTGTGACCACATGTCTATAGAATATTCATATTACCCCAGACTGTGACCACATGTCTATAGAATGTTCAAGTTGCCCCAGACTGTGACCACGTCCATAGAATGTTCATATTGGGCCAGACTCTGACCATATGTTTATAGAATGTTGAAATTTTCCCAGTCTGTGACCACATGTCTATAGAATGTTCATTGTGTCCCAGACTGTGTCCACATGTCTACAGAATGTTCATATTTTCCCAGACTGTGACGATATGTTTATAGAATGTTCTTATTGTACCAGTCTGTGACCACGTTTATAGAATGTTCATATTGTCCTAGACTGTCCACATGTCTATAGAATGTTCATATTGTCCCAGACTGTGCCTACATGTCTACAGAATGTTCATATTGACTCAGTCTGTGACCACATGTCTATAGAATGTTCATATTGTCCCAGACTAACCACATGTCTGCAGAATGTTCATATTGTCCAAGACTGACAACATGTCCATAGAATTTTTATATTGTCCCAGACTTACCACATGCCTACAGAATGTTCATATTGTCCCAGACTGTGACCACATTTCTATAGTGTTCATATTGTCCCAGTCAGTGACCACGTGTTATATAATGTTCATATTGTCCCAGAATGAGACCAAGTCAATAGAATGTTCATATTTCCCAGACTTACCACATGTCTGCAGAATGTTCATATTGTCCAAGACTGAAAACATGTCCATAGAATTTTCATATTGTCTCAGACTGACCACATGCCTAAAGAATGTTCATATTGTCCCAGACTGTGATCACATTTCTATAGTGTTTATATTGTCCCAGATTGTGACGACATGTCTACAGAATGTTCATATTGTCAGACTGTTACCACGTGTCTTTAGAATATTTACATTGTCCCAGACTGTGACGACTTGACTATAGATTTGCATATTGTCCCATACTGTGACCACATGTCTATAGAATGTTCATAATGTCCCAGAATGTTACCAATTGTCTATAGAATGTTCATACTGCCCAGACTGTGACCACATGTATATAGATTGATCATATTGTCCCAGGCTGTGACCATATGTCTATAGAATGTTCATATTGTTCCTGACTGTGACCACACGTATCATAGAATGTTCATATTGTTCCAGATTTTTACGATGTCTATAGAATGTTCATATTGCCCAGACTGTGACCACATGTCTATAAAATGTTTATATTGTCCCAGACCCTGATCACATGTCTATAGAATGTTCATATTGTCCCACACTGTAACCACATGACTATAGAATGTTCATATTGTCCCAAATTCTGACCACATGTCTACAGAATATTCATATTTTCCCAGAGTGTGACCACGTGTCTATAGAATGTTCATAATGTCCCAGACTGTGACCACATGTCTACAGAGTGTTAGTTTTTTCCCAGATTGTGACCACATGTCTATAGAATATTAGTTTTTTCCCAGACTGTGATCACATGTCTATAGAATGTTCATATTGTTCCAGACTGTGACCACATATCTTTAGAATGTTCATATTGTCCCAGACTGTGACCACGTGTCTAGAGAGTTTTTGTTTTGACCCAGACTGTGTATATGTCTAGAGAATGTTCATATGGTCGCAGATTGTGACCACATGTCTATAGAATGTTCATATTTTCAAGACTGAGCACCTGTCTATAGAATGTTCATATTGTCCCAGACTGACCACCTGTCTGCAGAATGTTCATATTCTCCCAGACTAACCTCTTGTCTATAGAATGTTCATATTGTCCGAGACTGACCACATGCATACAGAATGTTCATATTGTCCCAGAAATTGACCAAATGTCTATAGAATGTTCATATTGTCCCCGTCAGTGACCACGTGTCTATAGAATGTTCAAATTGTCCCAGAAAGTGACGACGTCAATAGAATGTTCATATTGCCCACACTGTGACCACAGGTCTACAGAATGTTCCTATTGCCACAGACTGTGACCACGTGTCTATAGAATGTTCATATTGTCCCAGACTGTGACGACATGACTATAGATTGTTCATATTGTCCCATACTGTGACCACGTGACTATAGAATGTTCATTTTGTCTCAGACTGTGACCACATGTCTATAGAAGGTTCATATTGTCCCAGAATGTGACCACATGTCTATTGAATGTTCATATTGACCCATACTGTGACCACATGTCTATAGAATGTTAGTTTTGTCCCACCTTGTAACCACATACCTATAGAATATTCAGATTTTCCCAGAAAATGAACACATGTCTACAGAATTTTCATATTGTACCAGAATGTGACCACATGTCTACAGAATATTCCTATTGTCACTGACTGTGACCACTCGTCTATAGAATGTTCATATTGATCTAAACTTTGACGACATGACTATAGATTGTTCATATTGTCCCATACTGTGACCTCATGTCTATAGAATGTTCATATAGTCCCAGATTGTGACCACATGTCTATAGAATATTCATGTTGCCCAGACAGTTACCACGTGTCTATAGAATGTTCATATTGTCCCAGACTGTGACCACATGACTATAGAATGTTCATATTCTTCCAGAGTGTGACCACGTGTCTATAGAATGTTCATATTGATCCAGACTGTGACCCCATTTCTACAGAGTGCAGATATTGTCCCACACTGTGACCATGTGTCTATAGAATGTTCATATTGTCCCAGAATATGACCAGGACAATAGAATGAACATATTGTCCCAGACTGTGATCACATATCTATGAAAGTTCATATTGTCCCAGTCTGACCACATGTCTACAGAATGTTCATATTGACCCAGACTGGGACCACGTGTCTATACAATTTTCATATTGTCCGAGACTGTGACCATTTGATTATAGAATGTTCATATTGTCATAGTCTGTGACTACGTGTCTATAGAATGTTCATGTTGTCCCAGAATATGACCACGTCAATAGAATGTTGATATTACCCAGTCTGTGACCACATGTCTGTAGAATGTTCATATTGACCCAGACTGTGACCACATGTCTATAGAATGTTCATATTGTCCCATTTAATGACCACGTGTATATAGAATGTTGATATTGTCCCAGAATGTGACCCCCTCAATAGAATGTTCATATTGTCCCAAACTGTGACCAGATGTCTACCGAATGTTCAGTTTCTCAAAGACTGTGACCACGTGTTTTAGAATGTTAATATGGTCCAAGACTGTGATGACATGACTATAGAATGTTCATATTGTCCCAGATTGTGACCACATGTCTATAGAATATTCATATTGCCCCAGACTGTGAAAACATGTCTATAGAATGTTTTTTTTGCCCACACTTGACCACGTGTCTATAGAATGTTCATTTATTCCCAGACTGTGACCACATGTCTTCAGAATGTTCAAGTTGCCCCAGACTGTGAGCACTTCCATAGATTGTTCATATTGTGCCAGACTCTGACCATATGTTTATAGAATGTTGAAATTGTCCCATTCTGTGACCACATGTCTATAGAATGTTAATTGTATCCCAGACTGTGCCCACGTGTCTACAGAATGTTCATATTGTCCCAGACTGTGACAATATGTTTATAGAATGTTCTTATTGTACCAGTCTGTGACCACGTATATAGAATGTTCATATTGTTCTAGACTGTCCACATGACTATAGTATGTTCATATTGTCCAGACTTACCACATGTCTGCAGAATGTTCATATTGTCCAAGACTGAAAACATGTCCATAGAATTTCATATTGTCCCAGACTTACCACATGCCTACAGAATGTTCATATTGTCCCAGACTGTGACCACATTTCTATAGTGTTCATATTGTCCCAGTCAGTGACCACATGTCTATATAATGTTCATATTGTCCCATAATGAGACCAAGTCAATAGAATGTTCATATTGTCCCAGACTTACCACATGTCTGCAGAATGTTCATATTGTCCAAGACTGAAAACATGTCCATAGAATTTTCATATTGTCTCAGACTGACCACATGCCTAAAGAAAGTTCATATTGTCCCAGACAGTGACCAATATCGAAAAATGTTAATTTTATCCCAGACGCTGACCTCATGTCTATAGAATGTCCATATTGTCCCAGGTGTGGCCAAGTGTCTATAGTATGTTCATATTCTCCTAGAATGTGACCACATGTCTGTAGAATGTGCATATTGTCCCAGACCGTGACCACATGTCTATAGAATGTTGATATTGTCCCACACTGTGACCACATGACTATAGAATGTTCATATTGTCCCAAATTCTGACCACAAGTCTACAGAATGTTCATATTTTCCCAGAGTGTGGCCACGTGTCTTTAGAATGTTCATAATGTCCCAGACTGTGACCACGTGTCTACAGAGTGTTAGTTTTGTCCCAGATTGTGACCACATGTCTATAGAATATTAGTTTTTTCCCAGACTGTGATCACATGTCTATAGAATGTTCATATTGTTCCAGACTGTGACTACATATCTGTAGAATGTTCATATTGCCCCAGATTGTGACCACATGTCTATAGAATATTCATATTGTCCCAGATTGTGACCATGTGTCTATAAAATATTCATATCATCCCAGACTGTGACTACGTTTCGATAGAATGTTAGTTTTGTTTCAGATTGTAAGCACATGTCTATATAATGTTAGTTTTAAGCCAGACTGTGACCACGTGTCTATAGAATGTTCATATTGTTCCAGAAAGTGAACGCGTGTCTATAGAATGTTCATATTGTCCCAGACTGACCATATGCCTACAGAAGTTCATTTTGTCCCAAACTGACGACTTGTCTACCGAATGTCATGTTGTCCCAGACTGTGACCACATGTCTGTAGAATGTTCATATTGTTCCAGACTGTGACCACATGTCTATAGAATGTTCATATTTTCCCAGTCTGTAAACACGTGTCTATAGAATTATAGTTTTGTCCCAGTTTGTAACCACATGTGTATAGAATATTCAGATTGTCCCAGTAAGTGAACACGTGTGTACAGAATTTTCATATTGTACCAGAATGTGACCACATGTCTACTGAATGTTCAGATTGTCACAGACTGTGACCACGTGTCTACAGAATGTTCATAATGTGCCAGACTTACCACATGTCTATAGAATGTTCATATAGCCCAGACTGTGACCACGTGTCTGTAGAATGTTCATATTGTTCCAGACTAACCACATGTCTATAGAATGTTGGTATTGTCCCAGACTGTGACGACATGTCTATAGAGTGTTCATATTGATCCAGACTGTGACCATATGTCTACAGAATATTCATTTTGTCCCAGACAGTGACCAATATTGAAAAATGTTCATTTTATCCCAGATGCTGACCTCATGTCTATAGAATGTCCATATTGTCCCAGGTGTGGCCAAGTGTCTATAGTATGTTCATATTGTCCCAGACTGTGACCACATGTCTATAGAATGTTCTTATTGTCCCAGACTGTGACAACAAATCTATAGAATGTTCATATTGTCCCAGACTGTGACCACATGTTAATAGAAGATTCATATTGTCCCAGACTGTGACCACTTGTCTATAGAATGTTCGTATTGTCAAAGACTGTGAAGACATGACTATAGAATGTTCATATTGTA
>CABHPQ010162325.1:5179-20855 GCA_902168405.1 Peromyscus aztecus
GCTCCCAACCATGATGGTCAAGGACTCCAATCCTCTAAAACCATGAGCACCAAAATAAAACACATCTTTTGCAAGTGGTCTTGATCTCGATGTTTTATCACAGTAGCAGAAAAGTAGCTAAGACAGAAGTTGGCACCAGGGAGTGTGTTATTGTTGTAACAGGCTTAACCATATGGGTTTTTTTTTCTTTTCTTTTCTTTTCATTTAACAAATGTTTTATTCATTTTACGTACCAACCACAGATCCCTCTCTCATCCCCCCTCCTGCTCCCCCCATCCTCTCCCCCAAAGTGTAAGGGCTACCATGGGGAGTCAGCAAAGCTTCCTGGTACATTCATTTGAGGCAGGACCAAGCCCCTCCCTCCGCAACAAGGCTGAGAAACGTGTCCCATCATAGGTAATGGGCTCCAGAAAGCCAGCTCATGCACCAGAAATAGCTCCTGATCCCACTGCCAGAGGTCCCTCAAACAGACCAAGCTACACAATTGTCTCCCATGTGCAGAGTGCCTAGTCTGGTCCCATGCAGGCTCCACAGCTGTCAGTCTAAAGTTCATGAGTATGCTACCACTTCCTAACCTCTATGTTTAATGTAGTGGCTGTTCCGTTCTCTGACCCCCCAGATAAGTTTATTGGGGTGCACAATATATCAACCACAACTGTCATCAGTGTTTTTTATCTTAGCTGTTCTGACAGATGTAAGATGGTATCTCAGAGTGTTGTTTTGATTTGCATTTCCCTGATGACTAAGGATGTTGAGCAATTCCTTAAATACCTTTCAGCCATTTGAGATTCTTCTGTTGAGAATTCTTTGTTTAGATCCATACCCCATTTTTTAATTGGATTGTTTGGCATTTTGATGTCTAGTTTCTTGAGTTTTTCTTTTTATATATTTTGGAGATCAGCCCTCTGTCAGATGTGGGGTTTGACTTTTTCCCTTCCAATTTGTATCCCCTTGATCTCCTTTTGTTGTCTTATTGCTCTAGCTAAAACTTTGAATAATATAATGAATGAATATGGGGAGAGTGGACAGCCTTGACTTGTTCCTATTTTTAGTGGAATCACCTTGAGTTTTTCTCCATTTAATTTGATGTTGGCTGTTGGCTTGCTGTAAATTGCCTTTATTATGTTTATGTATGTTCCTTGTAATCCTGATCTCTCCAAGACTTTTATCATGAAAGGGTATTAGATTTTGTTGAAGTTTTTTTCAGCATCTGAACATTTATGCCCCAAATACAAGGGTACCCACATATGTAAAAAAAAAAAAAAAAAAAAAAAAACTTTACTAAAGCTTGAATCACACACCAAACCCCACACATTAATAGTGGGAGACTTCAACACCCACTCACACCAATGGACAGGTCTGTCAGACAGAAACTTAACAGAGAAATAAGGGAACTAACAGATGTTATGACTCAAATGGGCTTATTAGACATCTACAGAACTTCCACCTAAATACACAAGAATGTACCTTTTTCTCAGCACCTTATGGAATCGTCTCTAAAACTGGCCACATACTCAGTCACAAAACAAATCTCAACAGACACAAAAAATTAGAATAACCTCCTGTATTTTATCGGACCATCATGGCTTAAAGTTAAAATTCAACAACAACACAAATTACAGAAATCCTACAAACTCATAGGAACTGAATAATGCTCAACTAAATCACCACTGGGTTAAGAAAGAAATTGAAGACTTCCTAGGATTCAATGAAAATGAATGTACAACATGCCCCCACTTATGGGACACTATAAAAGCAGTACTAAGAGGAAAGTTCATAGCACTAAATGCCTACATAAAGAAGTTGGCGAGCCGGGCGGTGGTGGCGCACGCCTTTAATCCCAGCACTCGGGAGGCAGAGGCAGGCGGATCTCTGTGAGTTCGAGGCCAGCCTGGGCTACCAAGTGAGTTCCAGGAAAGGCACAAAGCTACACAGAGAAACCCTGTCTCAAAAAACAAACAAACAAACAAACAAACAAACAAAAAAAGAAGTTGGAGAAATCTCACACTAGTGACTTAACAGCACAACTGAAAGTTTTAGAACAAAAAGAAGCAAATTCACCCTGGAGGAATAGACACCAGGAAATAATCAAATTGAGAGCTGAAATCAATATAATAGAAACAAAGAGAACACGAAGAATCAATGAAACAAAGAGTTGGTCCTTAGAGAAAATCAGCAAGATAGACAAACCCCTATCCAAACTAACCAAAAGGCAGAGAAAGAATATCCAAATTAACAAAATCTGAAATGAAAAGGGAGACATAATGACAGACAATGAGGAAATCCAGAGAAGCATCAGGTTATACTTCAAAAACCTGTACTCCACAAAATTTAAAAATCTAAAAATCTAAAAGAAATGGACAATTTTCTGGATAAGTATCACATACCCAAATTAAGTCAAGACCATGTGAGTTTTCAAAGGGATACTGTAGCTAGAGTTTTCCTGCCTGGTCCACAGTCAGGACAAATCTCTCTCACCTGCCAGTCCCACAGCCGCTCAGACCCAACCAAGTAAACACAGAGACTTATATTGCTTACAAACTGTATGGCCGTGGCAGGATTCTTTCTAACTGTTCTTATATCTTAAATTAATCCGTTTCTATAAATCTATACCTTGCCACATGGCTCATGGCTTACCGGCATCTTTACATGCTGCTTGTCCTGGCGGTGGCTGGCAGAGACTCCCTCCACCTTCCTGTTCTTTTAATTCTCTGTTAGTCCCGCCTATACTTCCTGCCTAGCCACTGGCCAATCAGTGTTTTATTAGCAACACATTTGCCATACAGAACATCCCACAGCGGGATGTGGAAGACTTGGGGAGTTTGGACTAGAAAAGTGGTTGAATTCTCTAAGTGGGCCATTCTAGTAGGAGCTCGGACAACAACAGTGCTGAGAGCAGTGTAGACAATGGAAGTCCAGTTCCAGAGGTTTCAGAGGGGACAACACTAACCCCTGAGCTAGAGGCCACTCTTGTGATATTTTGGCAAAACATGTGGCTGCTTTTTGCCCTGGTCCTAAAGATTTTGTTTTCCTGGGGCTAAATTTAAAAATTGTAGAGTAATTTCTTTGGCAGAGGAGATTTCAAGACAGACAGGGATCTGATGCCTTCTTCTGACCTCCACAGGCACCTCCACATACACATGCAGTACAGAGACAGACATGCAGGTAGAACACTCAAACACAAAAAATAAAATAAGACAAATGTATTAGCTACAATGTTCCTACCTCAACAGGATAGAAGCTATGTACATGGCACAACATGATCCACATTATACTGAAGGTTAAAGAGAAAACTTTAAAAAAATAGGAATAAGACCAGAGTGTTCACTATTGCCATTGTTAGGTCAATAAAATACTTGGAATATAAGCCAGAGCCACAAAGCAAGACAAAGCAACAAAAGGCATACAAATAATAAAGAAGTCAAACTATAACTATTGGTAAATTATATGATCCTATATCCTAAAGATCCTGAAGAGTCCACCAAAAACTCTTATTACTCATTAACCTTTTTAGTAAAGTAACAAGATACAAACTCAATATGGCATGCTAAATCATCTGCTTTTCTATGTATCAACCACAAATTCATTGAGAAAAAACAACAGGAAAACAATGTCATTCACAGGAGCCTCTCTCTCCAAACTCATCTTTCTTCAGAATTTTAAAGATTTAGTGTAGAGTTCTTTCTAACCCTTGGTTAGGTTTATTCCAAGGTATTTAATTTTTTAATGCTACCATGAATGGAATAGTTTACCTGATTTCTTTCCCAGAATGATTGTGTCTGTTTTATAAGAAAGCTACTGATTTTATATGCTAATCTTCTGTCTTGACACTTTGCTAAAAGTGTTTATCCATTTAAGACTTTTTGGGTGGAACATTTAGAATGTTAGGCAAGGAGAAGGAAAAAAAGTGATATAGATCAAGAACAGAGCAGGACCGAGTTGTCCTAATAAACTGACATTACATATTAAATAAAGTAGGATTTAAATATAAAAGAGATATAAAAATGGATTTCTAGATCCATCTGAGGCAAGCCAGAGTTCTCTCCTCAGTTTCTAGACACTTATTTCACCCTTGGGAGTCACTCTGTGATGGAAGGTCCCATTCTTTGCTGAGTCTTTCTTTAGATGTTCACATTACAGGTGCTGGTCATATATCTGTAGCATCTTCTGGTTTCTAATTGCAGATATTGTCCCCACCCCCATGCTGCTCTTCCCGATGTCTGCATGCTACTTGGAGTCTTTGTGAAAGTTTCCCTGTAGACTTCGGTTCTTGTGTGACTTTTAGCTTGCTGAATGCTACAAGGATCTGATGTAAACTTTCCATTCTGCAGTATTCTGTTGGTCAGGTTTCAGA
The DNA here is from genome assembly GCA_902168405.1 of Peromyscus aztecus. Lineage (NCBI taxonomy): Eukaryota > Metazoa > Chordata > Mammalia > Rodentia > Cricetidae > Peromyscus > Peromyscus aztecus. Next base: position 9,534 of record CABHPQ010162325.1, read on the forward strand.
AGACAGTCCTGCTACTCTCGGTCTGGATTTCAAGAGGGTTTGGTGCACAGAAGGTCTAGGATTGCCGAGCAGCTGACACAACGTAAGTCTTTTTAAAATGAGCTACCGACAATTATTGTTTAAATTAAAGCCCTCTGTTTAGGAACATAGAAAATAAAACTTCAGCTTAAAAAATGTAAGAACTTGCCAGGCGTTGGTGGCGCACGCCTTTAATCCCAGCACTCTGGAGGCAGAGCCAGGTGGATCTCTGTCAGTTCGAGGCCAGCCTGGGCTACCAAGTGAGCTCCAGGAGAGGCGCAAAGCTACACAGAGAAACCCTGTCTCGAAAAACCAAAAAAAAAAAAAAATGTAAGGACTTAGAAGTAGGGCATATGGCACTTCCATGAGTCTAATACTTGAGGACAGAGGAAGGAGAATCAAGAGTTCAATGTCATCCTTGTCCTCATCCAGTTCCTGGCCAGCCTGGGCTATGTGAGACTATCTCAGTACAACAACTACAAAACTATATATCTGAGATTTTTTTCTGGCTTTCTTTTATTGAATGCTTTAAGGGTCAGTGAAGAACTATGACAGATGATCATAATACGCATTACATGAATGGTTAGCAAGTCAGCTCTAAAGACTGGCCTACAGATTTCTGTAGCGGATGAGAATGACACTCAGAGTCTTATTTACAAACTGTATGGCCTATGGCAGGCCTCTTGCTAGCTAGCTCTTATATCTTAAATTAACCTGTTTCTATTAATCTATGTTTTGCCATGGTGCTGGCATCTTGTTCCTTGGGCAGCAGACTGGCATCTCCTCCTTTTTCTTTCCTGTCTTTTCCAAGTCTGCATATAGTTTTACACATAATGTAAACTATTTAGATGTTTGTTCTATCTGATTCTGTCTTTCTGTATCTATAATCTTTTTCTGATCATTGCAAACTACAGCGTGGCTAAGACTGAAGTGGCAGCCCTGGCTGCTGACTCCACCTACTCCTTCAGCTTTCCAACATGGTGGAGGTACCAAGGAGAGTCACGCTTACTGACAACTCGGGGGTCCATGCTCACCAGGTAGCTTGCAGCTGGTCCATAAACCTTTTATTTATTTATTTATTTGTTTGTTTGTTTGTTTGTTTGTTTGTTTTTGTATGAGTAAAAGCTAAATCTACCATGCAGCACCCTGTGCAGCTTGGAGACACCTCTATGTACAGAGGCAGGAATCCGCCATGTTGAACTCAAGCCCAAATGCTGCAGCATCTTGTGGCCTGCATGAGACATGAAGCAGGAACCTGTGTTTGGCTCCTTTTTAGAATCTCTTATTAAGTTCTCTCAGGTTTCAGGTGGAAACTTGAGCCAACACATTGGGCAGCCAAATGTAGCTGAAATTTTCTCTGGTCCCACCCAGCCCCACAGTCCCTCAGCCACTTATAAAATAATCATTCAGAGGCTTAATATTGTTTACAAACTGTATGGCCTGTGCCACACTTCTTGCTAGCTAGCTCTTATAACTTAACTCAACCCATGACTCTTAATCTATGTATCACCAAGTGTTCTGTAGCTTTACCTGTGTCCCATTACATGTTGCTCCTTTGGAGGCCAGCTTGCGTCTCCCCAGACTCTGCCTTTCTCTTTCCTGTCTCTCCTTGGATTTCCCACCTGCTTGTAAGCTGCCTTGCCATAGGCCAAAGCAGCTTATTTATTAACCAATGGGAACAACATATATTCACAACATTCAGAGGGACATCCTCCAGTAACCACATGATCCAGCTTGGGCATACACCGAATGATTTTACATCCTATTCTAGAGATACCCGATCATCCATGTTCATTGCTGCTCTACTTAAAATAGCCAGGATAAACATTAAGAACATAATCATAATCCTTATTTTTTTCATCAAGATCATATTGTAAAGAAATGCTGACATTGACAAAAGCCCAATTTAAGTACTACATAGCAAAGTGATCAAAAGTAATATTTTCCAATAGTAGTTTATTATACAATAGTAGTTTAAAACATTTGACAATGTTTTATAATTCAACTATAGTTTTGGTATTATTGTTTTGTTGTTTTTGTTTTTGAGAAGGGTTTTTCTGTGCAGCCTTGGCTGTCTTGGAACTCATTCTGTAGAGCAAGCTGACCTCCAACTCTCAGAGACCAATCAGCTTGCCTCTGCCTCTCAAGTGCTGAGGTTAAAGGCCTGCACCACCACTGTCTGGCTATTGTATTAATCTTTAATCTCTAAATTCTGGTAGCATCACAGTCTAATATCATCATGAGATAGCCCTTTTGTTTATAACATCAATGGACCAGAATTTGTTCTTAGGTTGCATTAATACTTAAAGCATTAAAACTCATTAGCAAAAGAGGAATGAAAATTCTAATAAAAAAAAGAACAATATGACAAAAAAAAAACTGTTCAGAAACACATACATATGCTTGTTTTCACCGGTCTTATTGCCCCAGTGACCTTAGCAATAAAAATGAGCTTTCTGTTTAAGCCAATGTTTTGTGGATTTGTTTATCTTCCTTCCTTTGTTTGTATAATTTAACCACCACCCCCATGGGTTCTTTTGTAGTCCAGGCTGGCCTAAAATGAGAATGACCTTGAATTGCTGATCCTCCTGAGTTCTGTGATTACAGGAGCCATGCCTGATTGTAGGCAGTACTGCTGATTATACCCAGGGCTTTGCGCATGCTAGGCAAGCACTCTACTAACTGAACTACACCCCCAACCCAAGGTTCTGCATTTCTGACAAGCTCTCAGGTGGTGTCCATGTTGCTTCTCTGTACACTACACTGAATATTTGAGATTCTAGAGGACAGGAAGGGGTGGGGATGGTGAAGAGGAACAGGTAGAGTAGTCTGCCTGGTGAGACCCTTAGAAATCACAAGTCTTCGAAAAATTGTCCAACAGTAGAATAAATAAACCTCTATTTTCCATGTGTGGTTTTGGTTTTCATCAATGAGATAACTACTCTCAGGCCTACTTTTCCACAATGCTACCATCTTGATTTATTTTAAAGATTATTTTGAGAACATGGAAAGATGGCTTAGTGACTGAGTCCTCTTGCAGAGGACCCAACTTTGATTCCCAGTACCCATATCAGGCAGCTCATAACTGCCTTTCACTCCAGCTCCAGGGGTATCTGATGGCTCTGGCTTCCATGGACACTCACGTGCATACATCCCCATGCAGACACATACACTAATCAAAAACAATTTTTAAAAAAATAAAGACTCCTTTGTATTTAGGTGTTTAGATGTGTCACCTGTGTATGTACCTGAAGAGGCCAGAAGAGAGTGTTGGTGTTGGATCCCCTGGAGCTAAAGTTACAGGCAGTTGTGACATGGGTGCTGAGAACTGAACCATGGTCCTCTGGAAAAGCAGAAGGGTTCTTAACTGCTGGGCCACATCTCCAGCCCTAGCACTCTAGATTATTTATACTAGAATAAAGCCAAAAGAAGCCTTCACGGTTTGTGTGAAATGAAACACTCATTTCCCCCAGCAGTTTTAAAGATAGGAAAAACACTGATAAAAGGAACTTTTTATTAAGACTGGAAGGGAAATAAGTAGGGTCAGTTTTCATATAAATATATGCTTTGCAATTTAACTGACTTCTTTTCTATTTTACACTCAAATCACTCTAAGGTGTTATTTAAATCTTTAATGCATTTTAATGCTGTGATTTTATTTCTAAACAATCAAAATCCATTTTCAACACTTGCCAGACATTCAGTGGAAATAACCGCTCACCAAAAGAACTGTTCACATGTAGAACATTTCAGTTGTTCTCTGTGTGCCTTTCGATTGGCTAACAAAAATACTGCTAAAGAGTTGAAAGAAATTCAAATTTTGTTTTTTATTAAGAAATAAAGAAATTTGTGATAGTCTTGGGGATAGTTTAGGACTGTTTTAAGTTAAAGTTATGGTGACCAAATGAATGGTCGAATTCTGCTGTTTGAAGTATCAGGGACAAGCTTCAAAATCAGGCCATATTTCTGGTATCCATAAGGACAAAAAACTCTCAAATGATAACTAAATTTGATTGTTTATTTACCTACAGTAAGATATTTGGGGCTGGTAACTTTCAACACTTTTTCCCTACAATTTCCACTTAAAGCAGCAAAGGAAAATGTCTTTCCCAGTTGCTTCCACAGCACCCCAGCTACAACTCATGGATGCGTATAGGCCAGGTAGAGTTTGTTATCAGAAATGGCCAGTGAGTCTAAATGCTACTGTTGAGTAATATCTGCAGAAAGCACCATCTTCAAAGTACCCCTTCGCACCTTAGAACTGGGTACTCTGTTCTCCCTCTGTCCTCTTCCCAGTCACAACCTGAACTGCAAAGGGTGACAGAACAGGAAAGCCCCTCACCACTGATGTCTCAGCTCTTGCCTACTGCCCCCAGGCTTTCTTTTCCTTCAACCCCACTGCTCGGCTTCATTTGTACATCTAACCCACAGCATAGGCTTCTCTCAGTTCAGATATAAGTTCATCCGTAGTAGAATTGGGAGGCTTAGAACGAACGGAAGGCTCGCAAATCAGCTAAGAGGCGGAAATGTCCAAGAAACCCAAGTTACTTAAACTGGAGAGAGGAAAATGAGCACTAACAGACAGAGGCTCCCTGGGTGTCCACTCACTGCTGGCTCCTGAGAGATAGCCACTGCAGTTTTCTGAAGTTTGAGAGCTGCTGCTAAACATGGCCATTAATAAGAAGTCGGTTTTATGAACGTCCATATTGCAAACAAAACTAATACAAGAGCATGAGAAAATGTGAAGGGGAGGGTGGATGAGAGAAACCCTCAGAGAATACAATCGTTATAGTAGACTGATTGCTAACACACCACAAGTCTTTTTCATTCTTATATGAAATTTCATGCAAGACTTCTTATATATCCATTTTAGTATTAGAATTCTTTATTTCTCACAGTGGAGTCTTATACTGATGATTTGCAAATGTACTATATAATACTTAGAATGTATTCTTTCTAGTATTAAGAGCAATGCATCTTCATTGTAGATAACTTATTAGCAACGTTTAAAAAATAAGCATTAGTACACTTTCATGAATCAAAGAAAAATACAGCTAATTTTGGAATATTTACTTTAAAATGTGTATGAATAAAGCATATGCAAAGTATATAACTGCTAACTTGCTTTTCTCCTCTACCAAGATACGTTTCTAACAGCTCACTTTGTTACACAAAAATATTTTACATTCTAGCTGTTCACATAGTAAGAATAAGAATGTCATATGTTTTTGTTTGTTTGGTTGGTTGTTTTTTCCAGTTTTTGGCTATTATAATAAGTGACATTACAAAAAAAAATCTATCGCTACAAGCATTTATGCAATGTCTTTGTATGAATGTAAATGAATAATAATGATATATATGAAGTAATATATAATAATAAATGAATTAATAAATGCAGCTCATTTTGCAATCTCACTTTTGCATTTTGCATCTCACTTTCCAATTAGCGTTTCCCAGATTACCAGTGCAGATCAACATTTCTTCTTAAATTGTAGAGTCTTAAGTTTCTTCTTTCCAGAAGAACCTGTTTTGCACATATTTACTATTGACCTGGTCTCTTTCTTGTTAATTTTTAAGTCTTGTTAGAATTTTGTTCATTCTTTCTTTTTAGTTCGTTAGTTTTGCTGTATATGTATGTATGTCTGTGTGTGCATGATATGGTTATTATGATGGATATGCCTGTACATGTGTGGAGGTTCAGAGGACAACCTTGGAAGTTAGTCCTTGTTTTCCACTATGTGTGTGCAGACAGGGTCTCTTGTTGCTATCTGCTTCAGTAGGGCACCCTGGAATTACAGATGCCCACATTGCTGCTGTTTTGTTTTCTCGCCTGGGTTCTGGAAATCTGAACTGCTTAGCAAGTACTCTACCCACTGAGCCATCTTTCTAACCATCTCAAAATGTTCTTTTGTATGTAGTGCTGAGACCTCAAATGTGCTATAAAGTACTCTGACTGAGGTCAGGTCCATCCCTAGCCCAAGAGGTTTCTTAGTTGTTGTTTGTTTTCTTTTAGACAAGGCCACTCTATGTAGCCCTGGTTGGTTGGTCTGAAACTAGCTATGTAAACCAGGCTAGCCTGGAACTCAGTGATCCTCCTGCATCTTCCTCCCAATGCTGGGATTAAAGGCGTGCACCAATATAGGCGGTGGTGGTGAACGCCTTTAATCCCAGCACTCAGGAGGCAGAGGCAGGCGGATCTCTGTGAGTTTGAGGCCAACCTGGTCTACAGAGTGAGATCCAAGACAGGCACAAAAACAACACAGAGAAACCCTGTCTTGAAAAAAAAAAGAAAGAAAGAAAGAAAAAAGAAAACAAAAATGAATGTCATGTGTTTTAAAGGTTAGCCCAGTGTCTCAGCAAGACATCTGCATAAAAACACATTTGAAAAATTTGCACATGGCTTTTAGGAAACCTGGGAAGATCATGTTTTAGATATTACAGAATCATAAAAATTAGCTGCAGGCTTATCAAAGCACAGATATCTAGCTGTACACTGAGTCTTTCCCCAGTGATTATAGAATGCTATCATAATGAGGATTTCCTATCAGTTAATACTGATACTGATGCTGCTAGTCTTGGGAACCACACTCAGAAATATTACCGATCAAAGAACAATGGATGGATAGCCCTGAGGCAGGCTATTCGGCATTTTTGGAATCTAGGCTCCTTGAATTTTCCTGTTTACTGTCTCAGAAACTGGCTTTAGAATTCTATGATGGGAGCCAGGTGATGGTGGCGCATGCCTTTAATCCCAGCACGCGGGAGGCAGAGGCAGGCAGATCTCTGTGAGTTTGAGGCCAGCCTGGTCTATAGAGCGAGTTCCAGGAAAGGTGCAAAGCTACACAGAGAAACCTTAGCGGGGGAGGGGGGAGAAGAATTCTGTGATGGGGTTTGTGCCTTCATCTGTCCCTCAGGAAGAAGCACAATGAGCAACCAGTTACCCTCTAAAGGTTTGCTCCCTAAGCTGCACCTATGGATTACTACTTTGATTTAAGGCTAGGACTTCGTCACATAGACCCCTTAAACTGTTGGAAAGGGAAGAAAAGTATTTATTTGGGGCTGGCTTACAGGTTCAGAAGTTTAGTCCATTATCATCATGGCGAGAAATAAAGCTGCATGCAGGCAGACATGGTGCTGGAGAAGGAGCCAAGAGTTCTACATCTGGATCGGCAGGCAGCAGGAAGAAGAGCGAGTGAGCCATCGGGACTGGCTTGAGCTTCTGAAACCTTACAGCCCACCCCCAGTGACACACTTCCTCCACCAAAACCACACCTACTCTAACAGGGCCACAACTTCTCATAGTGCCACTCTCTATGTGTCTATGGGGCCGTTTTTATTAAAACCAGTGGTTACTTTTGGTCTTTTCTCTTTGGGGGGCCTGCCACCCAGCCCCCATATAAATCACACCAGAAATCTATTCTCTTTTTTTGGTTTTTTGAGAAAGTGTTTCTCTGTGTAGTTTTGGTGCCTGTCCTGCATCTCACTCTGTAGAACAGGCTGGCCTCGAACTCATAGATATTCACCTGGCTCCACCTGACAAACTCAAGAGATTTTTCTCTAGACTAAAATATCTTCCTTTGGAGTCTCCACCGCCTCAAAGTCATCTTAAAGACAGGGCTGCTCATGCTTGCTAACTGTCAAAGATTTATGTGCTCTTCAAACACAGAAACAAAGCAGATGCCTTACCTTCTTAAACAACGATAAGGCCTATTGTCAAATCTGTAATTTGTTGAAACCTTAGTTTGTATTTTTGGTTTCCTTCAGACACTGTTGCTATAATATTTATTCATCATTTATAACCTCATACTATTTTCCTTTCAAAGCATCAGATTCCTTCTTGGAACTGTTTTGGCACCTTCTTAATGTGTAAGTACACACATAAACATACACACACACACACACACACACACACACACACACACACACACATATATATATATATATACATATGTATATATGTATGTTTTCAGATCAAAGGATGATGCCTGGGAGCAAGGTATACCATGCTACCATGCTTTCTTGGGGCAGTCATGGTCATGACTTTCCTGTGTCTGACACTGTTTGAAACCATGGGTTGTTGTAATCATGTTACTCTTATTTGGATCTTATTTATTTATTTATTTATTTATTTATTTATTTATTTTTGAGACAGGGTTTCTCTGTGTAACAGCCCTGGCTGTCCTGGAACTCACTTTGTACACCATGCTGGCCTCAAACTCACTGAGATCCACCTGCCTTTGCCTCCCAAGTGCTGGGATTAAAGATGTCGACTACCACTACCCAGCTGGACACTATACTTTTAACTTTCACATAAAATTTGTATCTTCTAGGATACATATCAGATGTCTAGGGAGAGAGTTTTGTAGAGCCTCATAAGCAAGGATCATACTCCTCAACAACAGGAAGTAATTACAAGAAGACAAACCATCATCCTTCTGCTCCTCCACAAAATGTCAGGGGGTGTTTCTCTGTGTCCCAGTAGCAGCTCCCAAATAACCACACAATGGTTTAATATTAATTATAAATGCTCAGCCAATAGCTCAGGCTTGTTACTAGTTAACTCTTAGATTTTAAATTAACCCATTTCCTTTCCTTTACTTGCTGCCACATTGTTCATGGCTTATTACATCATTTTGTACATGTCCTGCTTCCTCTGTGTCTGGCTCTCAACTCCCCAGACACTGCCCTTCTTCTTTCCAGGATTCTCTCTGCCCCCAAAATCCTGCCTACCTATTGGCCGACCAGCTTTTTATTAACAATGAGAACACATTTTCACAGTGTACGGAAGGATTGTTCCACAGCACTCAGAGTCAGACGAGACAGGAGAACAGGGTAGAGAATGGGGTCCAGAAGGCCTTACACAAAGACTATAACATTGGTATATGAGAAAAACCTGTTAGCAGAGAGGAAAACTGGAAACCCCCTAGCCAATGTTAACTGTGGAGTATGCATGAAAAGTTAACTCTCTGTACAATACTGATGTTTGAGCTCCTAAACTTCCCCCACCTCTTTTGGCTCAATTCCACATGTGGAAATGTATCCATTCCTAGTAAATTCTCATGCTTTGCTTTGCTATTTTCCAAATGCCTCCATCCAATTTTTTGTTCTGGGACACAAGAACCAGAAACTCCTTTGGAGATGCCCAGTGAATGCTGATAGTCACTGATACAATTGAGGAGACCACTAAGCAGAGGTATGTCAGGACACAGGTAGAATTTGAGTAGGAACATTCTAACAAAGATGAAAGAAAAAAAAATTGTATATAATTATGATTGAATTATTGATCTTGCTGTTTTTTTCTTGAAACAAATGCAACTCACAGTAGCATGAGATAATAGGATTGTAATGTGAATATGGTGGGAATCTCTGACAGAAAAGATTCCCTAGGAACACAGATTAATAATTACCATCATGCTTATGAACCATTTCTCTATAGGAACTAAACAAAAATTTTAGTTTGCTATCAAAAAGTTTCCCAAATTAGATATTACTTACATGTATAAATTATTCAAATTTAGAGAAATGTTATGTTTTGCCATTTTGAATCATAGTTGTTAGCATTCAGACCTGGCCCGCCCAGCTCCCTTAATGAATCATATGTAAAGTTCTCTTTAAGAGAAAACCCTTCCCCCCCCTTCCTTCCTCTCTCACCATGAGGTAGTGTGCACCTCCTCCCTTCCTTTTCTTTCCTTTTCTTTCTCTTCTTCTCCTCTCCTCGGACTCTGCCCAATTTCTTTTTCTTTCTCCTTCCTTTCCTCCATTAATAAAACTTTCCACATGGATGCCGTGTCTGCATAGAGTGTCTCCCTCACCTGCTGCGGGGCACCTTGGCTCCACCCGCTAAGGCCTCTCTCCACGGTTTTACAAAAATAATGTGCTAAAGTATCTCCTAAACTTAGCTTATATTTCATATGAAACCATTTTATTGTGCAAGTAAGATGGCTCAGCAGGTAAAGGCGCTTGCTGTGCGAAGCAGATAACCCGAGTTCAAGCTCAGGACCCAGGTAAAGTGGGAGAAGCCAACTGTCTCCCCAACGTTGTCCTCTGACCTCACATGTGCACAGTGAAATTACACAAACACATATACCATACAAACGGACACATTAATAATAATACAAAATGTAGAAGACACTTTATTTATATAGTAATTGTATTGTATTTATTTTAGGAATTAAATTCAAGAAGTGTATTGAATTTGAAAAACCATTTACAACTCTAAGAGACTGGTTATGATAGGACAATTTCCTACCACACAGTGATCACAGAGTATGGCAATCTTAGGTGTGTTATTTCGTTTTGAATTACAAGAATAGTATAAAATTTGGACAATTGTGAGAAGTTATTAAGCTTTAAAAGACTGGCATATTTTTCTTACTCCTCTAGGTGTCATTAAATTATCTGGAATTTGTCTTACCTATTTTTCTATTGTTTTGAAGAGATACTATGACCAAGGCAACTTATAAAAGAGTTTGTTGGGGCTTACAATTCCAGAGGTGGGTGAGTGCATGACCATCCAGACAGGGAGTATGGCAGCAGGCAGGCAGGCAGGCAGGCAGACAGGCATGGTGCTGAGCAGCAGCTGAGAGCTTGTGCCTGATCCACAGGCACAGACAGAGACCTAACTCAGGATGCCCGGGCTTTTGAAAACTCAAAGCCCAACCCCAATGACATACCTCCTCCAAGAAGGCCACACTTCTAATTCTTCTCATATAGGTCTACTGCTAAGTTTATGGGGACCATTCTCATTCAAACTGCCACATAACTTTTTAACTGCTTTCTAAATGTGAGTTGGGTATTTGGGTCAGAGGGGTATAAATTAAGCCATTGTGAATGTGTGCTTCTAGAATCCTTCATCAATTGGGAGGCAGGAGAGATCCCTAAGAGAAAGAAACATTGATCCTGCTAATTTAGACATGTGGATGCTCAAGTAATGACATCAAATTCAAATATGTGATTTATACATATTATCACAGTAAGGGAAAATATTAGGAGGAGGCCAAAGACCTGGGGGAAAAAATGCAGTTCTTCTGGACTCAAATGTCTTACCTAAGAATGAGGACTGAGGCTCAAACCTACTTCTCAGACTACCTTTAGCCAAACTGCCAGGGAAACAGTTACAAAGAGAGAAAAAAATGGATGAGTTCCTCTGGAGAACTAAGATGTTTAGATTAAAAGTTAATATGCATGCCAGGCGGTGGTGGTGGTGGTGGTGGTGGTGGTGGTGGTGGTGGTGGTGGTGGTGGTGGTGCACGCCTTTAATCCCAGCACTCAGAGACAGAGCCAGGTGGATCTCTGTGAGTTCAA
>CABHPQ010162326.1:2817-25243 GCA_902168405.1 Peromyscus aztecus
GAGAGAGAGAGAGAGAGAGAGAGAGAGAGAGAGAGAAGAGAGATTTAAGAGAGACCTAAAGCGCGATATGTATTAAAAAAAAATACATGTAAATTTTAAGTGTAAAAATGAAGATTCTTTCTTGTATTTTGGAGTTGGGGTCCAACCGCCCTTCAGTGAGTCACCGTGCCTCACTCACCTGCTTAGAGCCCTACTTCCGACCTCTGAGGTGCAGCCTGCAGCCTTCGCTCGCTCCCTGGAAGGCCACTGTCCCTCACACTGCTGTGGCACACCATTAGCTGTAGTCACCTGCAGCTGCTTGGTGTGAAGACAAGACACAGAGAGGAGGCACCCGAGGGGCCTTTCCACCCCCGGGCTCTCCTTGCAGAACACTGGGTGCATCTCGGGTCTTCCTGGCAGAGTCCAGTGAGCCTGGCTCTGCCTTGCCCCCACCCCTTCCCATCCTGTGATCCCCCCAAGCTGCTGCAGCACCCCCTCTCTCCAAGTAACACCCTGGGCCTCACCCCAGAACCCCTCTACTGCTATTGCCTAGGAGCGATTCTGTTCGTCCCCAAGTGACCACTAGAAATTTTCATTAGAATGTCCCTAGGCTATACATCTATATAATAAGGCTTTCTCTAGACAACCCGGATCAGAGAGTAGAAAAGCAAGCAGTCACCTACCCACCCCTGCACACAGGCAGACTTGGAGACCCACCCATAAACTCAGGCTTTGGGGAAGGACAATGCCTAAGAGGTAGCAAAGGTTGTGGGCTCTTTAAAAACTTAGCTTGTAGGAGACAAATGACACTTTGCTTATCAACTGCATCACTTCTAGGTTAACAGAGCATATAAGAATGCGAGGCTAAGCTCTGACCTCCCAGAGTAAAGTACAGAACCCCTTTGTGGGGAGAACAACTCAGCAGGACTCCTACTCAGCGTGCTCTTGATCTGGGACTCTGCACCCTTCTGTGGAAGTATACTGTTTTCTAACAACTCATCTGAGGGCCCCACTGGCCAGCCTCCACCTGCAGAGCCACCAGAATCCATAGCACCCGGCACACTGAGCTCAAGCTTTCTTCTTGCTTCTAGGGGTCCCAAAGCTCCGCCCTCTGTGTTCCATCCACCCCTTCGGCCCCATCAAGGCTCCTGCTCCTGCAAGGAAGTCCCCTCAGGCCTGGGAGGGATAATGCTCCTGAGCAGCTGAGCTGGTGTGGCTCCCCAGGATAGTCCGGTTTCATCACCAGCAGGAGAGACACAACTACCTGCCCTGGGCTGCAAGCCTCACCTTCGGGTGCCACCAAGTCAGGCTACAGAAGGACTACAGCTTAGGGGAGTGGGGGCAGGGTGTCCGGGATCTGAAAGAGGGATCCTTGAATCAATGGGGGTAAGTAGACAGGCCTGGGTGAGCAGGCCCATGGCCCTGGTAAATGTGAGAAGACCAGTCCTTTGTCTGCGGGGTAGAGCTTTGAAATACATATGTGCTTTCTGCTCTATGGATGTGTGGAAGCGGGGGAATTATGAACAGCAAGATCAGAGTCGGCTCCAGCCACTGGCAGCCACGCCTGTCTGAAACTCAGGCAGATCACACTAGTGGTGAACCCAGAGCATCCTCAACAAGAGGTAGGGCTCTGCAGGCCGATGCTGGGAGGAGCCCTGTGAGCATGTATTTAATGTGAGAGCAGTTCTGGGCCTCAAGTCTTCTGGTGGTTGAGAGCTGAACTTGGCAGCCCAAGGCTTTTATTACCCTCTAAATTCCTCTTCTGATGGGTTTGGTGGATCCATCCACGAAGCGCAGCGGATCCCACACACTGGGCCCTCACTCCATGTTTGAAAAACAGATCCTAGCAATAGAGACATGGGGGAAAGTGCTCCACGCCTGGGCTGTTCTTACAGGAGAAAATGGGATTCAGGGAGGTGACACTGGACAGGCCAGGGACATAGCTGATACTTAGGCAGTCACTGCACGCAGCCACCCTGTCATTAAGCCGTTAGGTGACCTTAGGCAAATCTCTCCGTGCCTCAGTTCCTCTGACTCTGAAACAAAGTAAAAAATAACCTGTCGTTCCTAATCTGTCATCAGGATAAAAATAAGACCATAGATGTGAAAGTGTGATGAAGAGAGGCCAGAGGCACTATTCAAATCTCAGACTATTATTATCCTGACGAATCTCATGAATAACAGCAACATCAGAATGTCTAATTTTTGCTACTTGGCAAGCAGAATGGTCTCCGGTTCAGGGCTGTTGGGGGACACAGAGTCAAGAAACCTGTGAAAGCAGGCCTGTTCCCACCCAGCTGAAGGCTGAGCTGGCTCACAGGTTTGTGCCGATCCTCCTGTGATGGACGATAAGGATTAAAGGACAGGAGAGGGCTGGCTCCAAGCTCTCTACCCTCTCACCAGGCACTGCGCACCCCTAGAGAGGCATACCCTCCCCTGGTGAAGCCCAAGCCCGACCTAGCCCATGACTGGAGCCCTAACAGGGACCAGAGGAAGAGAGTCACAGACATGTGCAATGACCCTTCCGTGCTGCTTTCCCTCACAAGAGACAGACACACACACAGACACACAGATACACAGATACACACACACACCCCTCTGTTCTACCTCTTTAAGTAACAAGTTGTTTAAAGGCTAGATCCCAGGCCCTCTCTCTTGTTCAGTCTCTCCCAACTGGCCTCCTATTTTGGCCTCAGGAGCCTCCACCAGCCACACATACACACACCCTGGGAAGCCAGGGAGCAGGAGCAGCCTCCCCACCCGCTGCCTGAACATCGGGAGGCTGCCACCAGGAGTCCGTACCCTTCCTCAGCCCCCCATCTCCACCCCCCCACCCCTGTCCCCCAGGTGGTGACCTGGCTCATACATCCACTCCCCAGCCTGTGCCCCCTGTGTGTCCAGGGCATTGTTCTTCCGCCAGACTCTTCCCCAACAGGCTCAAAGAGGTCCAGCCTGAGGTAGAGCGCCTGGGAAGCTGCAGCTTGTCTAAGCTGGAATACCCACAAGGAGTCCAGAATTTTGGTCAGCAGGTAAGTGTAACCAGGGGGAAGAAATGAGAGCAGGTGAAGGACACAGTCTGTCTCATCACCGGGTTGGTTTCACCCTGGAGCCTGTGAAGAGGGCCAAGGGCTGAGACGCAATGGAATGGCCCCGACTGGAACACTCACTGGCAATGGGCTTAGGAGACAAGAACGCTTTAGGGACTCATGACTCACTGAGGCTTGGGCCTGGACTCACGATTGCTCAGCTCTGGACGCTTCCCTCAGATCCTCCCTCCCTGCCCACAGGCCACGACGGAACTGGTTTGGTCATTCCACCAGTTGATTCCATCCTGAAAGCTGTCTCAGATTCCACTCCAGGAGATGCAGCTGGTCCTCCAGGTCACAGACACAGGACTGTGACAGTCACTCTGGAGGAGGCAAGACATGTGCCTTGTTCGCCACCAACAGCCATGTGTCACATCCACCTCACAGGTGGGCAAGTGGAGGCAAAGAGTGCACCTTGACCTGCTCAGGCTCCTTAGAGCAATGTCCCTGTGCTGACGGCCTCCTTGCCAACAGCTTGGATCTCTCCTGGGAGCAGACACGGGCCTCTGTAACCTCGGGCTGGGGAGTCTGGCAGTGTGGAGGCAGGGGGAGGCGGAGTGTGTCAAGTCTGAACCGGCTGCTGCACCTGCAGGACAAGCGCAGGGCTGCGGCAGCTGCCTCCCGCCCTTCTGCCCTGAGCATACCTCCTCCAGATGCCTGAGAGTGCTGCGGCTGCTGCCCTGGAGTTACCCAGGGTCATGGTGGAGGCTGCGGGCTTTCCCTCAGATCAGACAACATGTCTAGAACTGCCGGGCTCCCAACAAGGAGAGCAGAGAGGGTAGCATCCTGGCATGGAGTTTCCAGGCATGAAAGGCTGCCCAGGCAGGTACTGAAGAGGCAAAGAAGTGGGGTCCTTAACCGCCACAGAACGTGCGCCTGTGGGGTGGGGAGCGGCGGCGGCAGGGCACTCAACTCATTACCCAGGATAAATTCGGATTTCCAGGACATCAGTTTCGCCTCCATGTCCTCTGCCCATGTCTCTTCGCTCACCCCCTTGAGGCCTCTGCTCAGCACACACACTGCCCAACAGGATCAAGGGCAGATGGTAAGAACAGGATCAGGAAGAAGAAGGTAGAAGATGCTGGCTACATCTGGACTTTCACAGTCATTTTTTGCAGAGAGCTGAAGGTTTCCAGAGTGCCCAGAACAGCACTGTAGCCCATCTGGGCAACCGTCAGCTTTCCTGGAGCCCAGCTCAAGGTGGTGGGGCAGCTTTCTGCACCCAGAGAACAACCTCCTCCACCGGCTAGCCCTGCCACACACCCAGGCTGTGGAACACACACATCTTTGTTAATTTATGGGAACAATACAGCTCCACAGGGACCACCACTCTAGGCAACCGCCCTGCCTACACCCAGCTGTTTATCTCAGATGTGTGGAGAGAAAAGCAGAACTCCCCACCCTCTCCCGGGCAAGGCCCCACCCAGTGCACATACATCATACAGATGTGAGCTCTCTGACCCCTGTGAAAAACAAGCGTGGGCCCTGGCGACCACTGGGCGGCACAGCTGCACGTACAGATGTGCAAAAAGCCTGGCGGGAGAGCTCTCTATGGAACCACAGAGTCCCGCACCTCCCAGCTCTCCTACCCACGCCAGGGGCCTCAATGTCCCCTTTTCCTTGGCCTTGTGGCCAGCTCAGTTCCACATCAAAGATCTCCTTCGCCGACAGTCATCACAGGGGACAGCTGTCTCCACACTGCCCACTCCAGGGCCTTGAGTCCGATCCATGGAGAGCCCTGCCCAGCTGTGGCTGGCCTCTGGACCTCTCGGGCCCCACAGGCTCTGGCTTTCTCTGAGAGACATGCCTGCTCCACCCAGTCCCTCCTCACGGCTCCAGCTCCCGGGAGAGGCGGGACAGTTCCCGCTGGTTGTCGATGACCTTCAGCTGCTGGACATAAGCCCAGGTGCTCGCTGGACTCCGGGTGCTCAGGGACTGCTCAGAGCCTGGAGGAAAGGAGAGCCATCAGGGGGGTACCACCGCACTTCAGCAAACCCACCCTTGCCCTCTCCAGGGAGCAGCCTCCCGCTCTAGGCGCCTCCACTCCCTGCTCTGCATCACTTAACACGAGCCCCTCCCCCACGGCTGTCCCTGCATCTCTCTCCACCAGATGCAGGAGGGCAGTGGTTGCAAAGTCTGAAGAAAGAAGACACCCCCCCTCCCCCAAGATCTCAGCAGAGTACCCCTTCTCTAGTTCAAAAGGAACTAAAACAGGCTGGATGTGGGGGGTGCATGTTTATAATCCCGGAGCTTCAGAAGCTGAGGCAGGAGGATAGAGAGTTCCGGCCCTGTTTAAAAACAACACAACAAAAATGGCCAAGTATAGTGGTGCATGCCTTTTCTCCAGAACCCAGGAGGCAGAGGCAAGGTGATCTTTATGAGTTTGAAGCCAGCCTGGGCTACATAGCAAGGTTCCAGGCCAGCAAAGACTTTGGCTCAAAAAAGCCAAAAAGCAAACAAACAAAGTCTAGGGGGATAGTCCAGGGTGTGGACTGCTTGTCTTGGAAGCATGAAGACCTGAGGCCAAACCGGAGAACCAGCAAGCGCCTAGGATTCCCTCGCTGGTGAGGTAGAAGCAAGCAGATCTCTGAGGCCAGTCAGCCAGTCTAGACTACTTGGTAAGTTCCAGGCCAGTGAGAGGGTGGGTGCCTGAGGAACAACACCCAAGGCTGTCCTCTGACCACAACACACGTGTGTCCACATATACATGCATGTGTGCATCCATCCCTACACACCTGTACATGTGCATACATACATAAATAAAATAAAAATAAAACCTGGAAAATGTTTATTGTACTCTGTATGAAGCATGTGGGTATGAGATAAGGCTATTTAACAACAAAACCACAACAAAACCCACAGGATACGGCACAAGCTTAGAATCCCGGGCTTGATACTTGAGGTAAGACTGTCTCAAGTATCAATCAGTCAATCAATAAACAAAATGTAAAATAAAAGACAGAGTAACTCAAAATTCATCCTAGTGGCAGCCGTGGGGAGAGAGGCAGTGGGCAGTGGAGAACCAAGTTATCGTCTGTGTTCTCCTACGCGGACTGAGCCAAAGGCTCCAATTATTATCAGCATGAACACAACTGTGAACACAGGATGGGCATCGTGATACAAACCCTATGTTCCTTAACCACACAGAACTCATATCAGATAAATACGTAGGCTGGAGTTAGCACCCAAGCTCCACCTCCATCACTGACTTCCTCTTGGGCTAGCAGTGGCATCTGTGCCTTGCAGGTAACAACGGACTGTACATAAGTCCCTGGCTGTGCCAACTACTGCCAGTACCCCCCCCCTTCCATCACTTACATGTGGAGATCCTTGACGCCTGACTGTCCTCGTGGATATGGGAAACTCGGCTTCTGAGCGGTGACAGAGGCACTGGGCAGGGTGAAAGGGGCGAGTCAGGGAGATGGCCATGCTGAGCCTCCCTGGGAGCACTGAGGGACTCTTACCCAGGGAGACCACCTCTTACCAGTGTTGTGACTCCGGCAGTGGTGGAGCATCCGGACAGCTCTGGCCATCATTCGCTGTGGGCAACACAAAGACATGAGACCTGGCCTGTGAGCCCAGAGCCTGGGCCTGTGAGCCAGAGCCTGGCCTGTGAGCCCAGAGCCTGGCCTGTGAGCCCAGAGCCTGGCCTGCGTACGGGAAGCTGGGAGTCAAGCCCCCTTTGAACCATGTTCCGGGGACTAGGGAACCTATCAAAGACAAGGTTATGTAAGGCCGCTTTAACCCAGCATGCCCAGATGCTCAATAGGAACTAGGCAGCAGCTGGAAGATAGAGATTAGGGAAGACTAGGAGATAAGGGTTAGAAGGAGCTCTTATTAAACAGTGTGATGTTTGAGACTGTTAACCCAGTAGCTCCAATAGAAGGCAGACCCTCCCCTGTGCATTGGAATAAGGCAGGAGCAATTTATCAATAAATATTATGTTCTAATTTTTTTTAAATATTTATTTATTTATTATGTATACAGTGTTCTGGCTGCATGTTTGCCTGCAGGCCAGAAGAGGGCACCAGATCTCATTACAGATGGTTGTGAGCCACCAAGTGGTTGCTGGGAATTGAACTCAGGACCTCTGGAAGAACAGCCAGTGCTCTTAACCACTGAGCCATCTCTCCAGCCCTGTTCTAATTTTTTTAAACAAGAGGGGTCTCTCTATAGCCCATGCTGTTCTTAAACTCAGAATCCTCCTGCCTCAGCCTCCTGTGTACTGGGGTCACTTGCATGCACACCGGGGTTCAGATTCTATCAGCTGACTCTCACCCCTGACCCTTCCCGGACAATTGTCACCTTGCCAACCCACACTGGAGGTGGAAGCCCACTCTCCTGAACTCACCATTTTCTCAAAGTTGATGAGGTTCTCTACGAGCGTGTGGTTCCCCTCGTGGATGAAGGTCATGTCTGCAAAGGGATGACTTTGCTTAGAGGTCCCCAAACTCCTTCCTCTCCTGCACCCCAGGAAAGGTAAGGAGCCAACCACAGGGATCACAGCGCCTGTCACACCCACATCCCGGGCCTCCAGCAGCCTCTGAGCCATCGCAACTCTCTGATGTCCCGGCCCTCTGAGCAGCCCTACCATGTTCCTGCCCTAACTCTTCTTTCCGCTTGTCAACTCCTAATTTAGCTCAGTGCCCCCTCAGGTCAGCCCTTCGCCTGTCATCCCCAGAGAGTGTTGAGGGGACGTGGAAATGAGCCCAGGGACGAGGCAGAGAGGAGAGCACAGGTCCTACCTTTGAGTAGCAGGGGCATGAAGGGGATGACCGGAGGGGACAGCTTGGTGAGTGCCAGTCGATACACTCGGTGGTTCCATGAGGGGTCCTGTGAGGAGAAAGAGCTGCCCTGAGGGAGTCCTGCACATGATGGCCCACCGCAGACCCAGCCTCTCCCAGGTCCCAGGCCAGCCTCCCGTCCTACAGGATCTCACTGAGGCAGGGTCTGTGGTAGGGGGACATTGACTGGCTTTCTAAGTTCTAAATACCCCCAGGGAATCTTCATGGTAATTAGTCACAGGGACCTTAAGGTTTCTGGGAAACCTCTCTCAGCCTCTCTGTCTCTCTGGTGGGTGTGCTCCCCTGAACGCCTTCGATCCCATGAGGTGACTAGTTTTTTTAAGAACTCCCGAGGCTGAAAACACCTTGGTGCTCTTCTCTCTAGACTACAAAACTTTCAAAAGTTCCAGGAGGCCCAGCTGCTGACTCATTCCTCACTTTTAAAAGTCTTCCAAGTTCGGCCTGCAAGCCCTTTGAGGGTCCTGGAGGAGCCCGTGACACCCTCCCACCTGACAGACAGTGGGTCTCCTGCTCACAACGTCAAGGAACGTAAGACCTCCATCCTGTCTTTGCTGTCAAGCTTGGCCATCAGCCTGAACCCTTGGGTGGAGCAGCGAGAATTTGGCATTCTCTAACCCCCACCCCCACCCCCACCCCAAATCTCAGACCCAGCACATCCCTGGGCCTGCCATAGTCTCATATCCAGGGCAAGTGTCCCCTATGTGAATACCAAGGGGTACGGTATACCCCAAGGCCCCCATCACTGCCACACACCCTTAGCCAGCTTCCACAACCACAGGCCAGAGGGATCCGGACCCTAGGTGGGCACTGAAAGCTGTGAAAGGCCAAGGGCCAGTGTCCAGAGATGGCAGAAATGGGCCCAGCACTTACCAGCAGCCTCTCCAAGGCGGAGTACAGCTTCCGTACTTTATGGGGCAGACGCTGTAAAGACAAGACAGGTGAGGAGAGGCCGTGGCCGGGAAGAGAGAGCCACCCTAGACATCCCCTAGGAGGGCAGAGGCCTGGCCTTGGCACTGGATCCTCCTGGGCACCTACCTCCCAGGTGTGGGCCAGGCGGCTGATGGCGGAGTTGCTGAGGCCAAACATGACGGCAAAGAATGAGTTGAGATTCTTCTGCTCCTTGAGGCTGTGAGCACAAGACCCAGACACCCTCAGAGGAAACAGCCATATCCCCAGTGCTGCCTTGCAGGGTGGGTGGGTCAGGAGGCAAAGGCTCTGGGGACCCAGGGACAAAGAGAAGGAAGATTGGGCAACACAGTGGGCAGGGAAGCGGGGTGAAGAAAGAGTGGCCACAGGGCTGGCAGCACACCCCACTGTTTCCACACATCCCATTATCCTTCTGTACCCCATCATCTCCACACATCCATTGTCCCAATGGGCACTCACTGGGCTGCCAGCTTGATGAACTTCCGGAGCAGCTGCGCCCGGGGGCCAGGGACAGGGCAGAGGCAGAGCTCCGTGGCCACCCAGTACTGCAGCTCATTGAAGCGGCGCATGAAGCGCTCCAGGTTTGCGGTGGTGACATCCCGCAGGTGCTGGGGGCCCAGGACGTAATGGATCAGCTCCACCTGGATGGAGCAGAGCCCAGGTCAGCCTGCTAGGCCTGGTGTCCTGCCCACACCCCCCTCCTCGGCCCTACCTCTCCTGCACCTGGTGGATCTTATTGAAGAGGTTCCAGTCATGGTCTGTCAGCTGGCCGGCCAGGTCTTTGGCACTCACTAGGTCCAGCATCTCAGAAGAACCCAGAGTGGGCCCCAGCTGCTCAGGGTGTGGAGTCTGCAGGGGAAGAGCACTTAGACACAGGAAAGACCTGGGACAAAGGCTCTGCCTGTGGTCAGAGGGACAGTGGACAGACAGGGCACTCGGCGTGGAGGGGCTTCTTGGGTCTTCGACCCCTGGAAAATGGGCTCTCCTGAGGGGTCACTGTTCTGACGACTCCCTCATGCTGGAACGCCAGCTTGATCCCCTATGGGTCTGGAGTTAGGGTCGCCCCCTTTTCCCCCTTGGGCTCTCCGCAGATGCTGAGGCCGCCCCTCCCTCTTCTTCCCTGTGTAGACACAGTAGCAGCCAGAGCCAAACACCTCCCTCTCTCCTCTGTGCCCCTCCCCCTGAACCCACCCTGCCTCCCAGAGCTCCCCAGGCTCTGGCAACCTGCCCGTCCCTACCAGCTCATGCACTTCCTGTGGGTTAACAACAAAGAGCCGCTCGTTGAGGCCCAGCGATGTGGCCACGCCGCGGGCATCTGGCTGCAGGCCAACGACATCTGTGAAGGCAACAGGGGCAGTGCTGAGGGAAGGTGGTTGGGAGGCGGCCAGGGACCAGCTGCAGGCCCCTGCTTCTTCTGCGCTGGTGCGCGTGCGCACACCTCGACGCCGCCTGCAGCGCCAGAGACTGGCCAGTCTCGGGTGAGGCTTCAACCTCCCCGACCCTCAGTTTCTTCCCTCATCACCTGAAGACAGTGGGACTCACCCCAGCTACTTCCTAGGTCACTTTTAGAAGCACGGCTGCTGCAAGTAGAAGATGCACATAGAAAAGCCCTCTGACGGGCTGGAGAGATGGCTCAGAGGTTAAGCACACTGACTGCTCTTCCAGAGGTCCTGAGTTCAATTCCCAGCACCCACATGGTGGCTCACAACCATCTGGCACCCTCTTCTGTATACATAATAAGTAAATAAATCTTAAAAAAAAAAAAAAAAGCCCTCTGACAATTAGGAAACGCCCTAAACACCTCTCGGTGTTGCTTTCCATCAGCTGTGAACTGGACAGAACTTTGAGTCTTCACGTCTCCTTGATCTCCAAGATCAAGGTGGATCTCTGTGAGTTCGAGGCCAGTACGGCATACCAGACTACCCGTGTGTTAATTAATCCATGTTCTCACCTGTTGTGCATTTCTAGTTTGTGTGTAGCTTTATGATCACATGTCGATAATGTGATTTTTTTATATGGAATTTATAAGCAAATGTACACTTGGGGAGATCTATAATAGAGCATTGGTCACTGGCATAGGTGTTCATCTGTGGTCTGAAAATGACTGCCACATAGTAGGGTCTCAATAAACGAGGACTCTGGCCAGCGGTAACTCACCAGGTAACCACCAGAGGGCAGTGCTTCCCAGAGCTGAGCACACAGGTGTGCTCCAGTCTCTGCTCACTCCTGAAGGGAGGGGGCTTTCTGCCTCAGCACCCCCGCCACAGTTCCCTGAGGACCCCAGTGCCTGACTGCTGGGCTCTGGCCATCAGGCCCAGGCTACACTATTCAAGGATAACGGTGGCTTTTTAACATACCAAATTCTCAGAAAGCAGGTCCTGATAACTTAGATGGTAGTCTAGGCAGAGATGCGCTAGACTCTGGGTTACATGCCTTATGGGTGGGTGTCTGTAGAGTAACAGCTACAGCAATCTCTCATAATAGTACAGGGATAATGCTCACTGGACAGACAAGGAAATGGAGACTCAGAGAGGCCCAGGGTCCCTCAGCTGGGTAGAGGTTAAATTGGAATCCTCACATAGCTCTGGGAGTCCAATCTATGAGGTTACCGTCCGGCTGATCTGTCATAGTTTCTATAGTAATCCTAGCATCTAACACATTGCTGCTACACAGATAACCCTCAAAAATGTTTGCTGTGGGAGCCGGGCAGCGGTGGCGCACGTCTTTAACCCCAGAACTGGGGAGGCAGAGCCAGGTGGATCTCTGTGAGCTCGAGGCCAGCTTGGTCTACAGAGTAAGTTCCAGAACAGGCACCAAAACTACACAGAGAAACCCTGTCTTGAAAAACCAAAAAAAAAAAAAAGTTTGCTGTGGGGGCTGAAGAGGAGGTTCAGTGGTTAAACACACTGGTTACTCTTCCGGAGGAGGACCTGGGTTCGATTCCCAGCACCCACTTGGTGCCTCACAACTGTCCATACCTCCAGTGTCAGGAGATCCAAACCCTCTTCTGACTTTCATGGGACTCAAACACATGTATGGTGGTGCACAGACCACACATTTAGGCAAAACACCCATACATACAAAATAAAAATAAAATTATAAAAAAGAAACCAATTTTTAAAATGATGGCTATGTTGATTAGTTCGTCAACTTGACACAAGCTATGTTCATCTTGGAAGAGGAAACCTCGTTTGAGAATATGCCTCTGTCGGACTGGCCTGGAACAAGTCTGTGAGGGCACTTTCTTGATTAATGATTGATCTGGGAGGACCCAGCCCACAGTGAGCAGTGCTACCCTGGGCAGGTGGTCCTGGTTTTATAAGAAAGCAGGCTAAGCAAGGCAAGGAAAGCAAGCCAGTAAGCAGCACTCCTCCATGGCCTCTTCTTTGGTTCCTGCCTTAAGCCTCTTCCCTGACTTCCCTTCACAATGGGCTGTTAAGCCTGTAAGATGAAATGTACATTTGCCTCCCTGGATTTCTTTTGATCATGCTCTTTATCACAAAAAAAAGAAAAAAAAAACAGAAAGCAAACTAGGAAATCTGCTGAGTGACTTAATGAATGAGGGCTCCCTAAAACCAAAGGCTAGACACATGTTGACTAACACCATTAGCTCGGGGAATACACCGAACTCTCTTGAGCTCTGGTTTCCACGGTTGAAAAACAGAGTAAAATTTCCTCTTGAGAGCTCATGACTAGGAATAAATGAGTACACAAGAGCGACACACACAGCTAAACTCTTTCCTCCTTTAGTTCTCTCAAAGCTCCAAGCGGCGCAGCATCTCAGCATCTGCACTTTCCAGGTGATGAGCTCAGAGAGCTCACACACCCTGCCCAGGGAGTCACAGCCAGTGAGAGAACCGGCTGGGCCTTAAGCACTGCTCCTGGAGCAGCCAGAGGAGATGTGGTCATCCTACCTACCCACCCCCCCACCCCCCCACCCCGTGCAGGGCATGAACATAACGGTCTGAGTTCAAGGGTGCGGGTGTGGAGCTGAGGGTGCCCTCCCAGGGTGGAGAGTCGATCCAGAGACGCGACTCACCGCCTGCGGAATTGACCTTTACCAGCACCTGCCCCTTGGTCCAGTGGTCCTCATGGGCCAGAGCCGCCATCACTTCTCTCACGGAGGCTGTCACAGGCAGCTGCAGGGTCAGCACCGAGTGGTCGGGTCTGCAGATGTCGTAGGGGACTGGAGAGGAGGAAGGGCTGAGTTGGAAGCAGGTGCACCGGTCTCCCCACCCCATAAGGACTGCTCCATAGATCAGCAGTAGGATTCCCACAGACCAGAAAAGGGGATGTAAGGAGAAGTCTACGAGGCCGGTGGGAAGGCCCTGTGGGGAGCCCTGGGCCTAGGGAAGGAGCACAGGGGGCCCCCCCGCATGCTTGGTAGCTATAACAAAGGTCCTGAGGGAGACCTCATCCTCCCCTGGCCCAGGGCAGCAACAGCCGGGCAAGGGAGACGGAGTCCGCAATGCTGCCGGCGGCAGTCCACGCCTCATTTGCTCAATCACCCACCTTTGTCCCCGACTCGGATGGCACCGGTGCTGCTTGGGAGGGGTTCCTCCTGGCCGGGAAGCCAAACAGGTGCGTTCCGGGCCTGAGAGGGAAAAAGGATAAGGCTCCAGAATCCAGAGACAACAAACAAGGAAGGGACAGGGAGGGCCTTTGTCACCGCCAGCGGGGACCCCAGAGCATCA
Source organism: Peromyscus aztecus (assembly GCA_902168405.1). Classification (NCBI taxonomy): domain Eukaryota; kingdom Metazoa; phylum Chordata; class Mammalia; order Rodentia; family Cricetidae; genus Peromyscus; species Peromyscus aztecus. Next base: position 16,309 of record CABHPQ010162326.1, read on the forward strand.
TAGGGCCAAGGGGCTTTGCTGGAATCCAAGTCCAGGGAGGGCAGGGAGCCAGGAGACACAGAGGTCAACTGCAGGCCAGTCATCCACTGGGGGGGGGGTTCAGCCACCCCCATAAACAGGGCCAGAGCTGTTCTGGGATAAAAATGCCTGGGTCCAGTTTCTCCTCTCCTTCCCTCAGCATTTGCTACAAAGTGGGCATTGTTCTGGGCACCAAAATAGTCACAGCAGTTCTTGCAGGAAAGTATTTTTGATCCTCATTTTATGGATGTGATAAACGAGGCTCAGAGAAGTTAAGTAACGTGCCAAAGGCCACACAGCAACCGTTCCAGGGCTAGAAATGTGCTGTGATCCCTCTGTGCCCTTGTCCCTCAAGAACTGCCGGACAGAGCGGGCAGGGATAGCCTCCGTGATGGGCAGGCCTAACATGAGCTCATCCGGCCTCAACACTCTCTCCAAATCTGATACTTTCTCGCTGCCTCTAAATGGAGCTGGTCCCCTGTTCCTTGCCCCTTCCTAGACAGCTTACTCAGAGTCCCCACGAGTGTCACGGACAATGCTCAAAATGCTACCACCTGTGCTGGGTTCACCAGGTCCCTGGCCTTAAAGTTACATCCCCATCCCTGACTCGTTGCCCCAGACTGCTTGCACCCAGGGGATCCCTCACCCTGCCTTCACTGATCTTTCCTTTCTGCTACTCCGGGCTCAGGCTCCTCTCCACTCCCCAGGGCTTGTCACTTCCTTCTGGGTTCTTCATGCAAATGGGTCCCCAGTGCCCTCTCTCCCACCCAGGGTGATCTCTTAACTGCTACAATAGTTCACTACCTCTAAACTCGACCCCCCCCCCCACCCCTCAGGTGCGGCCACTCACTGCCTCTAACCCACCTGAGCAGAGCCACACTGAGCCAGGGACAGAAGTCATCACTGTCCCTTCCAACCTCTCAACCGGTTCATAGCTGGGACCCTGGGAGGAGACACTCTGGCCCCTGCCAGCCCTCTTCGCCTCCTCTCCTCCTCCAGTGCTGCCCTGGGGGCCCTCTTTGTCCTCAGCTCAGCTCCTGGGACACTTCTCTAAGCCCTCATGGTAAGTCAGTAAGTACGCTTTTCTCCTCAGGCCTTCTCAGGCTCCTCCGACTTCACACATTGGGACTTCACACTCTGGGAGACTATTTCACAGCTCTGGCCCACTAGTGCCTGTGAACCCACAGGCCACATCACCCAGCACCTAGCGTAGGGTCTGACATGACGGGTGACTGACACTGATTCCTGAGTGTCAGCCACACTCCGTATGTCAGACAAGTAGAGGCGCCCCCCCCCCTCCCGACCCACCCTGACATCCTGAAGGGATGTGACAGGCGGGACCACAACACACCCCCAGTGCTGGAGTGTGGGGAGGAGCCTGGTCTCAGAAGAGCGAAAGGAAGAGGAGTAACTAGCAGGATGAGGGCACCCCCCCCCCATTAAGAAGTTTAAGGCAAACAGTCAAGGTCCCTTAGCAAACAAAGGAAACAGGCCACCAGGTGAGAGGACACCTGGGGAGGGCCTCTTAGGAACATACACTCTGTCAGAGCAAGAAGGGCCTAGAAAGGTAAAGGGGTAACCAAAGAAAGGCCCATGCAGAAGGCTAAACGCAAAGGCCCTGAGATGAGGCCAGCTTTGACTAGAGCAGGAAGGAACCAGTGGGAGCCCCCGGTTGGCGGGGCTGGCTGAAACCAAGGTACCGACTCTGAGTTCTCCAACGCGCCATTCCCCACGACCAACCCATCCTACCTTCTTCCTAGTCCTTTCTCTACACTTCAACCAAATCTTAGCTCCAGTCACTTCTCATCCCTCCCCAGCCCCAGCTGGGAGGGGGCTGGTCACCTGGACCCCTGGGACAGGCCTCCTCATACCAGCTAAGTTCCTACAAAACCACCCACCAGAAACCCTTGGGTCTCGGGTGAACCCAGTCACCTGTCTCATCTCCCAGCTACAACTGCAGGCATGGATCACCTCCCAAAGGAATAAAAGTTCCTTAGGGAGGGGGATGAAGGTGTCCCCTTAAGCTCGTAGCTCTCGAACAGGACCTCCCCTGGTGCACCCGTCACGGGTCAAGGACCCTCTGGGTGTGGAGGCAGAAGGGGCAGAGGGAAGAAGCTGGGCCAGGCAGAGGGAGAAACAAGAGTCAAGGTAGGCACCTTGGTCTGAGGAGATGCATTCCCACAGCCGTTCTCCAACCTGTAGAGAGGAGTGAGAGAGGGGGTGAGAGGGTCACTGAGAACCGCTGCAGGCAGGACACCTCTCGGGGTCAGTGGCCACAGCAGTCTGGGTCCCATCTTGCCCTCCTCAGAAGCTCCAAGGGATGTGGTGAGGCGTGTACGCAGGGCAGAGGACAAGATGCGCCTAAGACCTGGATTGGCTTCTGTGATTTCCAAAGACCAGGAGGGAGGGGGGAAGCAGGAGGGAGACACAGGCTCCGGGGCTCTGAATGAGCTCCTGCCCTTGCACCCCAGCTGCCCCCATAGATGTCTGGGGAAGCAAGGTAAAGTCGGAGGAGTTGATGGGCAGGGAGGGTAGAAATCGGTACCGTAGTCCATAGCAACGGATCAAACGGAGGATGTGAGAATGCAGAGGCAGTCAATGTATAGCATGAGCACATGAATGACTGTAGCGTGTGTGGGGACAGAATGGGGGCTGACAAGAATGCCTGGCATAAGGCAAGCAGCCTAGACTACTAAAGCCCTGGATGGACCAGTGCCAGCTGCTCAGCCTGTGTGGCACAAAGGGGACAGACTGCAGTCAGAGGGTCACCTGTGGTGCCGCCGCCTCTCCGGCCACTGTTCTCTCAGCAAGTTGCTAAGTCGGGCATCCCTGCTCACCAGGTCTGAGAGTTTCTGTGAAAGGCTGAGAGTTAGCCCCTGGGATGGCTGGCTGGCTGCTGCCGTATCTTCATGGGCACCCCAGCCAGCCTGGCTGCACTCCCAGGTACCTGGAGGAAGCTGGTGGCCACAGGGTCTGAGTGGAGCATGGGGCCGTACAGGGCCACCCACCGGCTGACTAGCCGCAGAATCTGCTGCCTCTTGTTGCAGACGTAGGTGCTCCGCTCCTGCTCGCTGCCTCCGGCAGGCTCTGCTGGCTCCACATGGAAGGTGGGCACTGGTCAAGGGAACTACACCAAGCCACAGGGACCGCCCGCCACACCTGAGCAGAGGAGGGGGCAGGGCCCGACTGGACCGGGCATGCACAGGGCACCAGGAAAGGGTCACAGCAGTCACTCTGGTAGGGGCTCCTTCCCTCACCTCCACACACCAGCCCATCCCCTACCCACATCACCCTGGGGCTCGAAGGATATTGGTGCAGGAGGGCAGTGAAGAGCTGGGTGCTGGGCATGAAGACACTGTGGGTCAGCAGGAAGTCACTGAGGAATGTCTCTGTTCGGCAGGGTTAGGGATGGGAAGGGACTTCAGAAGTCAAGTCATAGCACATGAGCAGCTGAGGCACATGTCCCCAAGTGCCGCACAAGCCAGCAAAGGAATGCCCAGCCCTATGACAATGTTCTCCACCTAGGCCAAGAGCACTTCCTGCCAACTGCCTGTATGGACCAATCCAGCCCCCTATGAGGTCAGGCCACAATGACCTCCTGGTGACTCAGAGAACAGGTAAGTGTCTTCTGACCTGTTGGGTCATGAGCACTGGAATCTGGTCGCATGGCTTCCAACAGGAGTTCTAGGATCTTCTCTGGGGTGCCAGACATTACTGTATACCTGGAGGAAAACCAGTCCATCTATAGCACGTGCCCTTCCATCATCTCTCCACACAGACATCAATAGTTGATCCCATCATGCCTCCTGATATGCCCGCCCTACCGATACATCCTCCCAGCCCCTCCATGCCTCCCACCCCCGGAGGGCCAGAGGACAGGAACATGGCGTGGGAAAGGAGCAAAGGCTGGCAGTGGGAGAGGTATGTAAGTGTGGAGCTGTGTAGGGAGGGATACGGCGGGCTTGTTACCGGTTCCTGCCTGGGGTTGGGGGGCGGGAACGGCCAGTGCCCTGAGAGCTCCTCTCCAGAACCAACACCACTTTGCCATGTTCTTCCAGCCTCATGGTTTTTGCTTCCACATCCTGGAGAAGGGGCCACACAGGCGCTCGGCGCTCTAAGCTCCTCTAGACATTCTATACCACCTCCTTTCCAAACCCTGAGCCCTACCGGCTTCTAAGGACCCTGGGTGCTTCTCCAGACCCACCTTTATCAGACTTCCCAGCCTCAGCCCCTCCACAGACCCAAACCCCACCCTCTGCAATCCACCAGCCCCTGGTCTCTCACACCAAACTGAGGGTGTCCACTCCCAGCCAGATCCCAAGTCTGCTTACACCAGTCTCAGACACCAATGACTCTGCCCCCCACCACACCACGTCCTCATCACCCCCACCCTCCCCACCCTGCCACTCTATGGCACCTTGATGATGCGGTTGAAGTCCTGCTTGTCCACACGTAGAAAGTGACAGTTATTTTCTCTGAGGATGATGGTGGCTGCCCGAGGTGCATCGTTCACCAGAGCCAGCTGTCCAAAGTCATCTCCCTCATGCAATGTGGTCACCAGCCCCTGAAGCCAGGACTCAGTCACAACCTGCCCTTACCACCAGCCCTTGCTGGGACAGACTCAGACACACATGTGGGATCAGCGGCCTTGGGACTATCCGAAGGAATGTCCATGAGGACATGAATCGGAGAGCATCGACACTCCAGGGGACCGTGGCGGGCTGGAGGGAGAACTCACCTTGCCGTGGGTCACCACATTGACAGATCCCTTCCAGATAATGTACCACGAGGTGCCTTTGTCCCCCTGGCTAAACACTGACAGAAGCATGGATCAGATACGTTGTCCTCTCTTGTCACCCACCACTGACCCGTGGCTCCTGACCCTGTGGCCGACCCGACTTACACACAGTCCCTGCCTTGCTGTGTGGTTCAAAGAGCAGAACAGCAGCTAATTCCCGCTTCACCTAGGGGTGGAAAAAGGAAGGTCATTAGCTTCGACCTGGGGGAGAGAAAGACAAGCCCAGAGGGTAAATCCAGAGACCAAGCCCTGGAGGATGGAGCTGTGGCCAGGCTGGCTGGACTCGGGATGTGGCAGAGACAAAGTAAGGGAAAGAAATGGCCAAGAGAGGTGGGAAAATATTTAGTCTGAGGGCTAACGGTGAGAATTAGGTAGAAAGCCTGGAGAGATGGCTCAGCGGTTAAGAGCACTGGCTGCTCTTCCAGAGGACCCGTGTTCGATTCCCAGCACCCACATGGCCGCTCACAACCGTCTGTAACCAGTCAGTTCCAGGGGAGTCAATGCCCTTTTCTAGACTCCACAGGCACCGGGCATGCATGTTGTATACAGACGTAACATGTGGGCAAAACATCCATACACATAAAACAATAAAATAAATTTTTAAACCATAATTAAAAAAAAAAAAAAGAAAAGAAAAGAAAGAAAAAGAAGCCAGGCTGTGTGGTTCACACCTGTTATCCCAGCACTCTGTGAGTTTGAAGCCAGCCTGGTCTACAAGTTTCAGGACAGCCAGAGCTGTTACACAGAGAAACCCTGTCTCGAATGCCCCCACCCCCACCCCGCGCCCTCCCAAAAAAGGAATTTAAAAAAGAAATTAGATGGAAATCTTCACGCCACAGACAAAGGGGGAGGGAACCGCTCTCCCCACCCCCAGCCCCCATTTAGCAGTAGCGGCTCCAGGGCTCCTGGAGGAAGCGGCCTAGCTGAAGGGCAAGCCTGCTGCGTGTACTGACGGAGTTGGAGAGGTGGGCCACCGCCTTGATGTGCAGCAGCTCCTCGAAGATGAGGTCCAGTTCTTCGTCTGTTCGCTGACCTGGGCTGCAGGAGCAGAGGAAGCCCTGAGAACTGGGGCCAGAGCCAGAGAGGAGCCACACCGCCTGCCCGCCTGCCTGCCTGCCTGCCGGGCCTGGGGCCTGGAGCCAGATGGCGACTCCACAACTATCAGTCAGTCAACTGTTAATAACAGGCTTGGTGGGTGAGCCCTGGGTACCAGGCACGGTGCTGAGCACCTTTCACGCATTATTTCATTCCGTGCTCACAACTATGACGTGGGCATATTATCTTCACTTGACAGAAGAGGAAGCTGGCTGAAGAGGCCCAAGGTCACCCAGTGAGTAGCTGGTTGGGCTAGAAGGGGAACTCTGACCTGCCTCCATCCAAAATCCACACCCTCTGTCAGTGGGGAGGGTCTTCAGACCCCCTGGCCCAACACTCTCAGGAACAGAAGGAGAAACAGTCTGGGATGTGGGGGCTGAGATCACATGTCAAGTCCAAGGCCGACTGAGAGCTGAGCTGGGTTTCTAGCCCTGCCTAGGTCCCTTCCTCCAAATGAGTCTGAGAGCCTCTGAGGTCTAACTGAAGGCTGTGTGAGGGTGGGGGCAGAGGGCAGGGCTCTCCACTCACGGCTTCCGGAGTGCCACAGTGAGTAAGGCATCAGGCCCTCGCTGCGAGAGCAGGGCTGTTGCCTCAACAAGCTCCTCTTCCACATCATGAGTTCCTGCAGGCTCTGGCTCTGGTCCAGGGAACCTGTAGAATTGGGCATCTCGGTCCTGGAAGGTCCAGTCGTGCTTTACTGGGGAGCCAAGGTCCAGGCATGGCAGAGAAGAGAAAACAAAGCCAGGTATCAGACTTCATACTAACACCATCACAATGCCTTAAGCCCTTCCATAGCTCCCAACCGAGTCCAGTCCTCAGGTCAGCCCTCCCTACCCCCACCCAGTCCTAGTGCCCAATCTGAGCTCAGCTCACCATGGCAAAGGGCACCCTCATCCAGCAACACCTGGCAGATGCCCACAGCTTGGCTCCGTGAATGGACGCCAAGCCCCAGAGCCAAGATCCCATCCACCAGCTCCCGGCCAGAGCAGCACTGTCTGTGGGAAAACGGAAGGAGGCCAGAGAATCGAAGTGGGGGTGAGAGGGATCTCTATCCAAAGTCACCATCCCGGCCCAATCCCAGTTCTTCCCCACAAAGCAGGGCTGGGCCCCAGTGCCTGGAGGAGAGCGGGGAAGGAAAGCCGACCCCCACTGCCGCTCACCGATAGAGTCGGAGATGGTATTTTCTGTCTCGGATGAGGGTAGGGTAGGTGGCCAGGAGATGGCGGTGCAGGAGTTTCCCTGCCTTGAGCACACGCTCTGTGGTGGCCTGGGATGAAGCGAGGGAGGTCAGGGCAAACTGAGGCCTGCAGCCTGTTGCCCACTCCCAGCCCCACTTTCCGCTGCTCATACCTGCTCCAGGCTCACACTGAAGTCCAGGGACTCCTCACTGTTGGTAAGTGGTGTCTGAGGGCAGTAGGGAGAGTTTGCCGATCAGTGGGAGGCCTTCAAGCCCAGTGTGGGACCCTTCCCTGCCCTATTCACTACTGCCCCTGCCCAGGTCTTGACCCCAATGCAGCCTTGCAGCCTTTATGCCATAAATAAACACATGTTGCTCGCCCCGTGTGCAAGACACCACCTGTTCCCCACGCCGCTGCCCCTCTCAGAAGATAATTTTTTCCCACACCGGTGGGCTGCAGGTGAGGCCCCCAAGATCCACGCTGCTCACCCGGCGGGGTCCCCACATGCTCAGGCTACCAAGCAAACAGGCCCTGTGTGGGGTTGGTTGGAGTGGAGCTGGAGGAAGTGGGAAGACATGATACAAGATTCATGAGAGGCCAAGGCGCGGACATCTCGGGAGGCCCGGGAACACCAGCTCCCAGCTGGGACTGCAGGCTTGACCCCAAGCTCAGGTCTGTGCCCAACCAACAGGGCCCTCTGTAGGGCTGTGGCTCAGTGAATGAAAACACAAACCCTGGAGCCAGGCTCTGTACTAATGGTGTGACCCTGAACAAAATCTCCATGTATGAAATCTCTGAAGTGCGAACCGAAGCAACTCCTGAGCTTTTGGAAGGTCCCCAGGAGCCGACACAGATCGCATGTTTAACCATTACCAGGCGTACGGCTGTGCACATGTCAGCTTTGGTTATTCAGTGAGGCACAGGAGGAGCTGCGGCTGGGAGGCTTGTTTCTTTCTACCAGATACTGCAAGCCACAGCCCCGTAAGGGTGGGTAAGGCCTTGGCAGCCCATAAGACTGGTTTACCATAGACACATTGGTTAACAAGACTCTTGGGAGCAGAGTCACTACCAGGGACTCCAGGACACCTGTGCCCCGGCATATCAGCCACGAAGGCCCCTCACAACCTCTTTTCCAACCATCTGAAAAGGGAGAGTTCGTGAACAGCTCTGGGTAGGCTGCCCTACTCTCTAGAAGCCCTCCCAAAGCACCCTTGACAGCTCAGAGCATACCCACCTCCCTGAGAGCACCCCATCCTAGGTGCGGCAGGCAGAGCAGAGACTGTTTCCTTGTGACTTACAGGGAAACAAGTCTTGAGGTGAATTCAAGTACCCCAGGTAAGGCAGCCAGCCTTGGCTAAACCGGAGCTCCCACCCAAATGACCTCCTTACCAGTCCCATACCAGTCCCATTCCACCCACCACACCTGCCTGCACTCAAGGACCTGGAAAAGCACTGGCTGGGGAGCTGGCATCCAAGTCCTCTCCCCGAGCCTGGCAGCTCTTAGGCACAAGCATTTTGTCACTACACCCCGGCAGAGGTCTAGAGGTCCGGCATGGGTGCCTAGCCCAGCATTCGGCGGAAGTCACTAGGTGTCCCAAGGGTATCCCTGCCCGGGTCATCGGGCCCAGGCCAGTGACAGACACACAGCCCTAGAGACTTAAGGACAGGAAATGAGGAGGAGGAGGAGCCAGGAAGGGAGGAAGGGCAGGAATGCTATCCAGCCAGGCCCTGTGTTGGAACAAACAGTGCCCGAGTGCTAATGACTTCTTGTTATTCATGTCAAAATGCCCGAGTCACCCTAGTTCCTGCCCCAGCTCCCATTGGTGCCCACAGTCCAGGCTCTAGC